>JACXGM010006007.1:0-33747 GCA_016801145.1 Umbra pygmaea
GATCAGCCGTTTTAATGCTAAACAGACGAGGTGGTATGATTTTTTCAGTATGTAGAGAACTACAACGCTGACTTCCTTGTTCCAAGCCCCGCCCACCCGGCAGGTCCTCTGGATTCTGTGAAACAGTTCGTAACCACAGTCGCTGGTAACACAATTGCTACTAACCTAGGATTTGCAGATGAGGAATTTTACAACTTGCTTTCACATTCTGAGTGACATCCAACCAACATGTTTGTGCCCGAGTACACCGAAGAACATTTACAACAAACAGAGTTTGATATCCAGCTTCAACAAGGCAGCATGTTCTACAGATAGCTAATCCAGTTGAAACGCGGTTAAATTCTAATTGCCTAAGTGCTTCTGTGGGAATATGTCTATCAGGAAAAAGCACTTGCTACAATGAATGGGATTGTGGAATAGCTTTACTTGTAAGGCTTGAACAAAAATGACTGACGACTGCATATGCGTCACTGAATCACTGAAGTTTTCCAGCACGCATGGAAAGAGACGTACAAGAGGACAATTAACAGATGAGTAAGTTTATTAAACCTCTTTTCTGTACCTTGATAATGGAGCACACATCGTGTTTGTGTGGTAATGTTATTGTACTGTATGTGTAGTGTGCCAGCTGTATTTAGTAGCTAGCTGACTGTGTAAATTACTGTATCTTACTAAATATAGGCTACTCTTTCTAGATAAAGAAAAATGGATGGGATCACATTGCTTTTCAGCCACTTTCGGGCTGTAGTGCCGGTTAATTCAGCACGTAGATCCCTTTCGTAATTTTCCGACCTAAAATGCAGACTGCAGACCCTAACTTTCTATAGCCTATTGTAAAGTGTGAAAGATTACTCTTTCTTTTTGGGCTTGCTTGTAATTTTTGCAACCTGGTACAGAACACCAAACGGGCATGATGAATAGAAATTAGACTACAATTTCAAAAACAAATATGTATAACTTTCTAGCGTCAAGCTCTACTGTTGAATTGCCCATGTTCTGTTACGGTGTGTTCAAACGGGGACGGGCAATAAAAACGCTTGGAATTCTGGGAGTTGTGGTAACTCAAGTTTAGACGGATACAGAAGCACCCCAGTGGATGCGAAAGGAACTGAAATATACTATCGGCTTTTCTCTGATATATTGAACAACAACAGACGTGTATATGACATAAATCATCTATGGTAACGTTTGTAAATGGTATACTATGAAACTGATTTACTGTGGAACACTCCTTTAATAAACAGTAGACTGTTTTTATTGGTGAGATTTGAATCCTAAGTAGCTTTTGAACTGCTTAAGATACAGACACCAAACCAACTATATGTTACATGTGTAGGCTATCCTAATATAAAGCTCTCACAAGTTTTTCATTCATGTTCATTAACAAAATGACATTACACATGTTTTCAATAGGGTTGATTAAAGAAAAAGTGGTTTCTTAATTCTTTCCAGAGCTGTATATACATTTTTGGGTTGGATGCCCCATTTCTGTGACTTTGCCTGACAATATTAATTGATATTCACTAGCCAGAATCTCAACGCCACGTTCTTCCATAGAAACCTTTGAGGAGTTACCATGCACATGTCTCGAAAGGGGTGTACATTATACAGGATACCTCCCTTGGGTGACCTGCTGTACAATGTGCCAATGCCCAGATTGCGGTGGCAGTTTTGAAACAATAAGGCAGCAAATCGGTTATTTTTGTACTAAACCCCCCCCCCTCCAAAATATTACATTTGCAGCGAACTGTCAAAACAAGCATTACTTTTGCAAGAGTTAACCTTTAATAGATTGACCCTTTAATAGAGTTCATCACAAAGATTTAATAAAATAGTTCTAATACCAAATAAAAAAGAAACATTGAATACAGTATGTCAGAAACAGCATGTACAAAAAATATGTAATTAATATCTACTAATATTCACATTCTCACAAAGCCCACATGCCTTTTGTCTAGAAAAGCCTGTTCACATAAATTCCATTGATGGTGAATTTGAAAGCTTAGTTGGTGAATGTGTAATCATTCTGTGCATCATGTACTGACTAAAGACTTTTGTTTTGAATGAAAGGTGTGATAAGAATAGGATGATATTGCGTGCCGATATGTGGTTAAGGGAACCATGTTAGCTAGTGGCGGTGCCAGAGTAAACTACGGTGGGGCTAATTCACACAGTGGTGGGGCTCAAATCAATGTCTGAATTTTAATGTGAATACATACACAATAGAATAGAGCATAACACCCTTCCCAGTAGCTAGAAATACCATGCTGGACTGACTCCTTTTTTCACATGAAAATTACATCAAGAGCAACAGTCACTACTACTGAGTTTAGGCAATAGCCCATTCATGCTATTTCAACTCATTCACTTTGTCTGGCAAACCTGTCCACTACACATCCAATAGGGGTGTGCAGATCGATCCAAAAATATAGATACTATATTTTGTTTCTGAAGATTGATTCTAGCGTTAATAGGATCAGATACCAGTTCCAGTTTCTCTCTTCTATTTTAGCCTAGCCATTTCTTTAAAGAATAGAACTGCCAGTGCAATGTTCCGTTGTTGTGAACACAGACACACACACACACACACACACACACACACACACACACACACACACACAGAAACAAAGAGATCGACGGATAGAGAGAGAGCAAGAGAGCAAGCTACGATAGTTAACAGGTGACACCGAAGCCACAAAAAACGCAACTAAGTCAGCACAGTTGATTTTTCATGTTGGGGCTAAGGTGGGGCTAACATGATTCTTGCTGGGGCTGTAGACCACCTAAGCCTTAACTTGCCATCGCCCCTGAACTATGACCATCCCACACCTGTTGCCAAAAAGGCATAAAGCACAGAACACCGAGGCACAATTAAAGAGAAGGTATTTGTGATGCTTCCCTGCTTTTTACATTATGAAAGTTTCACTAATACTAAAATAATCAATAGCTTTTGCCTTTGACCATATAATATGGTCTACTGAATTATACTTCAGTAGACCATAGTAACTAATGACAAAAATATCTAATAATAAGCCTGTTCTAATAAGACTGAAGCAGCAAACCTTGTGGACACCAATGCTTGTGTCATTCTCAGAACTTTTGAACACGACTGTAATGTATTTGGACACTGACACGATTTTCATAATTTTGTCTAAATGCAATTGAAATGCAGACTTTCAACTTTAATTCAAGGGGTGGAACAAAAATATTTTAGGAAACGTTTTCATAAATATTTCAGGGGCTCAAATGTAATTGAACAAATGAACACAATCATAAATAAAATGTTCATTTTTAATACTTTTGTCGGTGGTATGGTGTGTTGGAGAGACAGGGAGACCAAGGCAAGTAGATGGTTTCTAGTTTACTGAAAAATGGTCCAGCAAATGTACAACAGTAGAATTGCAGTGCAGGAGACATATAGGGACTGAGCTATCCAGCTGAAAGTGTTTAGGTGATTAGACCAACTCAGTCCCCAGTCAGTACCAGGTGAAAGAGAGGAAGGCGCTACACAGCACACATAACTCAACATTAAATTCAATATAACCAAAACCACAGTACATAAGCAATGGTTATATATAATAAAGGAAAACGTTATAGAATGAACAGAAATATATTTTGTTGACATTAATGAGTCCAATACTCTCAAATAAGGAGTCCACTCCAGCCCACCCTGGGCTAGCTGTTACAACATTGTTGAGAATCCGTTGCAGGTAATGACTGGTTGAAGTCTGGAATGCATGGACCAAATGCTGGGTTTCCTCCTTTGTGTTGCCAGGCTTTTACTGCAGCTGTCTTCAGTTGTTCGTGGGTTTCTCAGCCTTAAGTTTTGTCTTCAGCAAGTGAAATGCATGCTCGTTCGTGTTGAGATCAGCTGGTTGACTCTGCCATTGGAGAATATTCCACTTCTTTGCCTTGAAGCACTCCTCGGTTGCTTTTGCAGTATGTTTTGAGTCATTGTCCATTTGTAAAGTGAAGCACCATCCACTCACCTTCACTGAATTAGAATGAATCTGAGAAGACAACATATCCCTATACACTTCAGAATTAATCCGGCTGCTTTTGTCTTTTGTCACATCATACATAAACACTAGTGACCCAGTGCCATTAGAAGCTAGGCATGCCCATGCCATTACACCTCCTCCACCATGTTTTACAGACTAGGTGGTATGCTTTGGATCATGAGCCATTCCTAGCCTTCTCCATACTTTTTTCTTCCCATCATTCTGGTACAGGTTGATGTTAGTTTCACATGTCCAAAGAATGTTGTTTCAGAATTGAGCTGGCTTTTGTAGATGTTGTCTGGCAAAGTTTAATCTGGCCTTTCTATTCTTGAGGCTTATTAATGATTTGCACCTTGTAGTGAACCCTCTGTATTTGCTCTTGTCTTCACTTCATTGTAAAGATAAATTGCCCAAATGTATGCACCTGTCTAATTTCATTTAGATGCATATTGCACATTTTTTGTTAATCCAATGAACCTCATTTCACTACCGAAATATTACTGTCCTTCAATTATTTGATAGATTAAAATGAAATTGCTGATCCAAACACCCAGTTATTTATAAATGAAAATCTTGGAAATTGTCTTTAAACTTTTACATACAATTTAATGTGGACACCCCTACTAATGGTGGAGGGGTAACATTCTGGGCCTGTTTTTCATGGTTTGTGCTAGTCCCCTTAGTTCCAGTGAAGGGTCATCTGAATGCTACAGAATACAAAGAGATTCTAGACCATTGGGTGCTTCCAAATTTGGGGCAAAAGTTTGAGGAAGGCACTCCTCAAACTTTAAAAATGTCATAGTGTTGGGTAGCCATTGTTTGCTGCTTGTGGAATTCCAGCTGCACATTTTGCTATTAGGCTATATTCCAGCCTGATCTCTTAGAAATCCGTGAAACTGTCACAGAGTCTGAACATCGAGACCTGGCAGTTCCACAGAATGTTTTGATGATGTCGATAGGGGGTGTGTTCAAGACTGCCTCGGAATGAAATGTGAGTTAATTCGCAGGATCTGTTAGCAGTTTCATCAGCAAATGTACAACAGATGTTATTCAGACAGTAACCATAAAATCAGATCCCAACGTAAATCCTTGGATAGAGAGCAGCCTTGATGTGTTAGTCAAAACAAGGAATGCAGCATTGTAAAGAAATAAGGAAAGCATTGTATAGAAATAGGCAAAATGTATAGCCGGAAACAGCACAAATACAGATTATACAATGAAATCAAGGCAGCAAAATGGAACCATGGGGAGAAAGTGGAGGGCTACTTCTGCGGGTCATATACTAGGAGGCTGTGGCAAGGGTTCAACACAATCACTGACTACAAAATAAACCTAGTCACGTAGTGGACAGGAAAACCTCCCTACCTGATGAACTGAACTTTTGTTTTTCATGTTTCGAGACTCTGGCCTCTGAACCTCCTACTGTTGTACTCAAGGATAACGAGGGCTCTGTCATGGCAGTCACTATGGGCTCATAGGACTTTTAGTTATTGAAAAGTTTTCTCCAGGCAGACTGAGGGCGGACCTCACATGACATCGGAAATGTGCACATGAGCATAGTTTTCTCAATTTTTAATCATATCTAACCATACACCTAACCTTAATCCTAACCTTAACCCTAACCTTAACCACACTGGAGTGTGAAAAATTAATCCTGTGCTATATAAATATATAAAACGTAATTATAAATCAAAATTAAACTTAATGTGAGGTCCGCCCTCAGTTTTGAACCAACCAATCAAATGACTTCTGCCTCCTAGGCAGATCTGCCTGGAGAACACTTTTCAATAACTAAAAGTCCTATGAGCTCACTATGGAGGATATGCGCAAAGTCTTCAATCATGCCAACCCCTGCAATGCTGCTGATTCTCAGTGTGCAGACCAACTAGAGGGAGTATTCACTGACATGTTTAACTCATCCCTTGTACAGGCCATTGTTCCACTCTGCTTCCACCATCAAAATCCACCGTCATCCCGTTCCCAAGAAAGGGAAGGTGACGGAGCTGAACGACTACCAACCTGTAGCACTCAACTCTGTCATCATGAAGTGCCTCGAGAGGCTAGTTAAAGATAATGTTGTCTTCTCCCTTCCCGACACACTAGGCCATCTTCAATTTGACTACCACCCAAGAGATCCACGGATGATGCTATCGCCATAGCAATGCACACAGCCCTCACTCACCTAGACAGTAGGAACACTTTTGTGAGGATGCTGTTCATTGACTACAACTCGGCCTTTAACACCATACTGACCTCTTTGCTTATTGCAAAGCTCAAGGCTCATGGCCTTCACCCCTCTATCCTCAACTGGGTTCTGGACTTCCTAACTTGCTGCCCTCAGGTGGTAAAGTTTGGTAACAACACCTCATCCATAATGATTCTCAATACAGGGCCCCTCAAGGCTGCGTACTCAGCCCCCTTCTGTACTCCCTCGGTCTAATTACAAACAACGATGAGATGACCTACAGAGGGGAGGTCATCAGGTTGACAGCATGGTGTCAGGTGACTAAACACTCCCTCAAAATAAAAAAAACAAAGAACTGATTGTGGACTACAGGCTGAACAAGGAGGAGCACTCCAAATCAATGAAGATGCCGTTCATTTGAGTTCACATCTAACAGAAACTGGACTGGTCACTACACTCATCCACGGTGGTTAAGAAGGCACAGCAGCACATGTTCACCCTCAGGAGGCTGAAGAAATGTGGCCTGTCCCAGACAGCTCTCATGGTGTTCTACAGGGGCACCATTGAGTGTATACTGACAGGTTGCATCATAGTCTGGTACGAGAACGCTAAGGTGTCTGATCGCATGGCACTGCAAAGAGTTTGACGCTCAGCTGAATGAGCCCTCAGGTCCTCACTGCCCCCCCTCGGCTGCACCTACAACACCAGGTGCTAAAGGAAAGCAAAAAAGATCATTGCTGATACCAGACATCCAAGCCACAGTCTGTTCAGCCCCTCAGGTCCACCAGACGCCTCCAGTACAGCAGCATCCTTTCTAAAACATTCAGGTTATGCAACAGAGTTTTTCCTCATTCCATCAGGCTGCAAAATGGTACATATTAAAAGTCATGGTACAGGGTCACAACAGCTCATATGGACATTCCACTGGTATTCGATCACCACACAGCATCATGCTGATGTGACTGTCTGCTCTGTTTCTATGGACACTAGCCTGCTGTCATTGATGCTAATCGCCAACTGCATTCCTGAAATCATCCCTAGACACATGATTATTATTAAATTGATTCAATCAGAGTAATTGTATGTACATATATACATAATTATACTGGGTAACTTTAGATAATTCTAATGCTCCTGAATCAACAAGTTTAATACTGTGGTTACTGCCTACTGTTTACATGTACAAACATTTATATACACCGATCAGCCAGAAAAATATGAACACATGTCTAATATTGTATATGTCCCCATTTTTGCCACCAAAACAGCAGCCCCATATGCAACAAACTGCGACGCAGTGTGTGTTCTGACACATTTTTATCAGAACCAGCATTAACTTTTACTACAGTAGCTTGTTTGTTGGATTTTTCTTGCTTCTAACAAATCAAGTTTAAAGACAAAATGAAGAAGCAGGAAAAATGGGCAAGCTTAAGATTTTAAGTTTCTTTGACAAGTGTAACGTCCAGCCCTGTGTGGGCTGTTAGATGGACTCCCCTTTTGTTCTGTTAGGTCTCATGTGTTTATGTCTGCCTTTGTTTTGTATTCAGTGCATGCACGGTGGTTCTGTTTATATGTTCAGTTTCTCATGTTCTTTTGAGTTGCTCCCCTATGTGTGTTTAGATTACTGTCCTGTAGGTGTATATACTATTGTTATTAGCTCTGGAAAAGTATGCTTAAAATGTGTTTAACACAACTTTACCCCGGGTTAAGATTTTTGTAAATAAAAATCCAAGTTTAATACATTTTATTTTAAAGGTACAATATGTAGTTTTCCAAAACAAAAAAAAGCAAACATCACTATAATTATATTATATATATTTCTTAGTTGTGTACTTACATTATCCCAAATGTTTCCACCAACTTTCAAACACAGAGAAAATAATAATTTAATTCGAAGACATTTCGAGGACGTTTAATTTGAGGACGTTTCATTTTGTCTTCCGTCAATGGCGTCAAATAACCTTTGATTCCTCTAGTTGCTCTATGTTCCAGGGTACCGCCAAACATAACGTGAATAAAGTTATAATATTTTTAGCAATACATTACTTTGTCAGTGAACATTTTTTCTGCCGGAGACGCTAGATTGGAAGGTTGTCATTGCTGACGATAACAAAACCCATGATCCCACGCTACTTCCCGACAACATCCAAGTACATCTTTTGCTATTGTTTTGATTGAGAGACCCCTAGCGGCCAAAAACTACATATTGTACGTTTAAGGATATCCATGTCTATCTTTATTCCCTAAACATAATGAATAGTCTAGTATTTAAATTATTGTATTTTAATTATACATTTACATACCCCTGGCAAAAATATTGGCAATTGTTTTTTAAATATGATTAATCATGCAGATAACTGTTCTTTTTTTTTGTGATAGTGATCCTTTGAGCAAACCTAAGATGCTCTGTCAGAAATGAAATTCAAAGCTCCACTGTAGAAGCTGCTCATTTAGATATAGTAATTCTGTATGTGAATTATATAGTAGATACTGATATCCTTTACTAAACAACCACAATTAAAATGATTTAGAGTTAAATTAAAAACAATTTTTTCACAACAAGTGATTTTGTTCAAAATGTGATGATAAGAGAATAATTCTTTGTTTTGGAGTATTTTATTATTTGCTTACACAGATGTTCAGAGTGCATATTGGTGTCGCTCAATTGCATTGACCATGTTAATGTGACATCCAATTTTCACTTCAAACTGCTAGTGTAAACCAGGCTATCATTTAGATTGCTGATAATTCTATATGGAAACAATTATTCAAAAACCCCTTTGAGCTCTTCAATGTTTTTTTTATTGCAGTTCAGAATAGGGTACTTTCATCTTTTAGTGATAATTAAAATGCAGGGGCGGTGGCTCATATGTTTTTTTGACAGTTCATAAATCGGATATTTTCATGCTTTAGTGACAGGGTGGCGGCTAATTAAAATATTTGGGTGCATTGTAAGCTCACAGCTCTTTTTTGTGCAACAGTGAAGGACGGTCTATTCAGTTTATCTTCTCTGTTGTGTTATTTCATTACAAATTAAATTTGACTATGGCCAGTAACAGGTTCTGAATGACTAACCAGAGTAAAAAAATCAGCTTTTATTTGAAAATGTTGTAGAATCTTTCTCCTTCAATGTTCAATGGAGACACATTAAACTGTAATTGCATAACCATTTTCGAAGATATATCTTGTTTTTATTTTATTTTTTGCAGTGAAAGGCAAAAAACCCTGAACAATGGCTCCCCTTCCTGAATTATAAATGTTACAAAAAAGTCCAAATCAATAATTGCTTTATGTTGAGAAATATTTTTAAGAAGAAAAATATACATGTATATATATATATATATATATTTATAAATATATATATATATATTTGGTTTGCAGAATCTGTTTACACAAATAAAAGTGCCCTAAGAACGACACAATCACTTTACCATTGGCCTACACCTCTGAATCATTAATGTTGCTGTCAGTTTTTCCTGATAAAAAACATCTGTTGAAGGATCATTGGTCAGGCTGTGAATCTAATGGAAAGTAAAGTGAATTCTACACAAAGTACAGATAAAGTAATACAAATGCATAGATTAAGAAAAGGCTAGAAAATAATGAGCACAGTTAGGTTACCGGTAGTTATCAGGAAGTGGAAGCTGTATCACACCCTCAAGGTTAATGCCAAGAAATCAAAAGTCATCACTCAAATGAGAAAGAAACTTCCAAAAGAAGCCAAAAAGAGGCCAACAATTGCTTTGAAAGAGCTACAGAGTTTAGTGACTAAAAGTGGGTTAATATAATATTGGCCTGTATGGAAGAGTGTCAGTAAAGAAGCTGTTTCTCAAAAGAATCTGTCAGAAAGCATGAGTGATCCACTGTGGTCAGATAAGACCAAGCTAGCATGAAGAGCCAATGATTGCTGAAGAGGAGATTGAAGGCAACACATCCTTGAAACAAGCAGGAACTAAAGATGGCTGCAGTACAGGCCTGGCAGAGCATCACCAGGGAAAATAACCAGCATCTGGTGATGTCAATGCTTCACAGACTTCAAGCAGTCATTGCATTCAAAGGATATGTGATCAAATATTGACAATTATTACTTTGTTCTACATTATGTTAAACTGTCCAATGTTTTTCGGTGCCAGAAAATGGGAGCACCATGTACAATATGTGTTGTCATTTCATCCAATGTGGATGAATGTACCCTCAAATGAAAGCTGACAGGCTGCACGTCAACCTCCTTGTCATTGCATCCTTTCAAATGTTTTGGTACGGAACCAAAAATGTTTAATTTTCCCCCTGAACCATGGAACACTATATTAATCAACCAAAATCTGCTTGTCAAACTCTTTCTCTCAGACACCATCAGCATGATTTTGATTAAACTGAGGTGAATAATGCCAACTGCCATAGAGATCCAGAATTTACAAAATGACTGAAGGGGTGTGCTGTTGTAATCAACTGAAATGTGTAAGTCACACACAATATCGATTGGCCCAAGGCATGTATTATTTGATTGTTGCCTTGTCTGTTTGTTTGGTATTTATTTTGGATGTAGCCTTTATTTGAACAAGATGTCACACAGAGACCACGGTCTCGCTCTAGTGAGCACTGCATGAGCACATTAATATATAATTTACACATTTACATCTACATTGATTACACAATACATGAACCATCATTTGTTTTAATCTTTTGATTGCATTGAATCTATTTGCAGTTCACAATTCTGATTTGAGTTGTTTGAATCTTGACAATCACGGAAAAGGGTTAAATTGTTAAATGTAGTGCACAATTATTTTGTATTTTACAAAAGGGCCAATTGAAATTAGATTTTTTAATGAGACTTTTTTAATTGAGCCCCTCCAAACTGGAAAGGTGCGGTCTGCCAAACTAGGCACATGGGAAGCTATCATTCTCAAGGCCAGACGGTCCCAACCCCTCAACTATCTGCTGCCCATCAAAACGTTAACTGACTGACAGGCAGAACCTTGAGACAGACAAAATATACAGACAGAACCGTGAAAAACAGACCGGACCTTGAAAATGTAAAAGACATGGCAGTAAACAGCTGTGGGTTTCAGCTCAACCACAACCTGCATTTAATATTCAACGGCAGTGTGATGATAGCACAGGGCACTTCGAATCACAGACTGACAGACAGAGACGAGGTGGCGTTGGGTTTACCTCTCTCAGGTAGCAGGAAATGCCTCTCATTGCTGGACTGATCGGGAGGGAAGCTGTCGGGGATGGAAGCTGGAGAGAGAGATGAAGAGATGAAATGAAAGAGGAGAGAAGAAAGAAAGAGAGGTGAATGAATGGGATGAAGAACACACAGCTGGTATCACTCAGGCTAATTAACAATTCAACAACAACCATGTCTTCCTATCATCTTTCATTCCTTTGTATTGTGTTGGACTTTGTTTTCTTTTGTCTGGAGTTGTTTAAGCATGAGGAAGAGATGACTGGAGTAGAGCTCACAGTGTTGGAGACCGTTGAACAAAAACGTAGCAAAACTTATCGCCTCCCTCGCTTTTCCCTCCTACCGCTCTCCCCACTACCTCACTCTTCTGCGCCCCCCCCCTTTAACCCGTCCTCTCTTACCCCCCCCCCACATCTCACAGGCGGTGGGTGTTCCAAGCAGATGTTGAAGTGCTTGGTTTGGTCAGGCTTCACTCTGCGCAAGGCCACCCGCGACTCCCCGATGAACTCATTATGCGTCAGCTTGTCCTCGTCACACACAGACACCCTGACAGGAAGGGGGGGTCGGGTGACAGAAGAAGAGAGAAAAAGAACAGAAAAGTCAAGCAGAGTGGGTCATTTGTCTAAATGACTCAGTCATAACTAAGTTAAGGATGAGGGAAAGGACAGAGAGAAACAGAGTGAGAGACAGAAATAATGTTGAATAAAAGAGAAATAGAGAAAGCATACAAGCGTCTTTCACCACAGTTGGGATTGTTCATGATTTTTCACAAGCACGGTATTGCCAAAATCTCAAACTATGCCTTTAACGTAACTGAATTGTGACTAACCATTGACCTACTTTGCCATTATGAATGTATGAAAGAACTGACAAAACAGCAGTGACATGCACTGAATTAGAAAGCAAAACATCATTGTGTTTGTTTAGGCGTAGCACTTCCTCCCACGGGAGAGAACTAGGCAGTTATAGGGTCTGATCAGTGACCAAAGTATTGTTAGAGAAAATTCCATGTTGGCTTTGTGCAGCTAAGGGACGTTCGGTATTTATGGAATGGACCACCGGAGTAAAATAGGAGGGGATCATGTATTTTTATTCTTTGTTGAGGGGAGGGTCACCCAACGTTTTTTAGTCTAGGGGAGGTATTCATGAAAACAGCAAAATTTCAAAGTAGCTCGTTTGGTGCATATTTTTCAGTCTCGGCCCCCCATTGCTAGCAGATGGGTCTGACCCAGGCACGTCACCAGACTTTAAAAACTCCTGGGGCTCAGAAAGATGACCCAGGGCTGAGGAGATTGGGTGTGTGTAATTGCATTACCTATAATTATGTGGGCTAGCAATTACTTTATATGTTCTAACAGTGCAAAACCGAGGTCGAACCCCAAGATCAGATCTTGTTTTCACAGACTCAGCTATAACGTAACCCTGCTTATGTTTAGGGACCGTCAATAAATGACATGCCTCAAGTTATTAATTCAATATATTTTCATCATGTAACTTAGAAACCTAAAAACACTATTAAATTGTTCAGAGAGCACAGCCACATGTTTCACGTCCTTTGATATTTAGAGAGAATGTTTTCTTTTATAAACATTTGAAACTTGGAAAATTCAATAGCTTTTTTGTTGAATAACTTAGAAACGAAACCTCATCACTTTTAAAATGTAAAATTGTTCAGAGAGAACATCCAGAGTATTTGGACTTTCCCAAGAAAGGTTTTGGAATTTTCGAAGTCATTCAATAAAAAAGCTATTGAATATTTACATTTTAAAATGTTTATTAAAAGAAATCTAAACTTTTTGGGGAAATTGCAAAGGCTGTACAACATGTAGATGTTGTGGCATTGTGGGTGTTGGAAGAATAAGTCCAAGCAGGGATGAGTGTTCAATTATGTTTTTAATGAACTTGCATGATGACGGATACAGACATGAGCCTGGAGGAACTGACAACATATAATAGTAGCTGCACAACGTGTACATAAAGTTCCGATGCTTTAATGTGGCATCGGGCGCGAATACTCTATATATTTGAATGATTAATGTGTAATAATATCCACCAGCTCCAACAAACCCAAGCTTCTCCCTTACATGATCCCACAACACATAAACAGGAACAATAAGGTGCCTCGACCCTCTGGACACAGAAGCTGAAATATGTTCCCTAATTACGAACTGCAAACCGGTGTGGCCTAATCAACCAACACTGTTCACGTGCGTAACGGGAACTACCCAAGAGCAGCTGCCCTAATTGGTGTCTAGAGGGACGTGTGCAACTACAACACCATACACATTTTTAATACAAAGGACAGTACCTCACATATAATGCCACATGTATCCTGCCGCGATGAATAAAATACCTATACATTGTGACGCTTTGAGACATGTCAATTATTGACGGTCCCTGACCATAAGCAGACAACTGTGTACTTCGTCAGATACACCGGTCTATTGTGTGGCTGAGTCGGGAAAAACAAGATGGATCTTTTTCTCTTGCTTGTCCTCTAGAACAGTGGTTCCCAAACCTCTCCTGGGGACCCCCAGCCATCTCTCAGTTTTGTTGTAGCCCATAGCTAGCTCACCTGATTCAAGCAGGTAAGGGCTAGTTGATTAGTTGACAGGTTGATTCAGGTGTGCTAGCTCTGGGACACATCTAATATATGGCATGGCTGGGGGTCCCCAGGAGAGGTTTGGGAATCACTGCTCTAGAAGAATGAACAAAGTTCTATGATTTAAAAATGAAATACGAAACTGCCTACTAGTTTCAATTTCAACAACGCAGTGCCTATTAAGATTAATTGATTCATTGATTAATTGATTAATTGATTAATTGATTAATTGATTCATTGATTCATGGATCTCTCCTGCTAGCGTGCAATTAAAACAGCACATGCAGAAGTCTACATTCACAAAGCACTGTTGGCTCGCCTTGCAAATGTTGATTGCATCGCTATTTTTGTCCGCTTGCAGAACACTCAGGGCTGACAAAAATACACCCATGGCTACAGCCATGAAAGCCCGGATCTGGTGATGCCTCTGGTCTGACCCAACAAAAATTGCACAAGATGTTTTTATTAACGCTCCAAAATTACGAGTCCAGAGAGTGTTGAAGGAGATGCTGGTACCCTATGAAGACAAACCATGTGATGTCTTGGATATGGATTTTACAGTTGAACTGTTTGCGTCATTTTTCCAGAGACAAACAATTGAAAAAGAATGGTTCCGGGACTGCATACTGAATTCTGACTATGGGATACCAGTTTTAATATAGACGAACAGGCAAACAGTGGATTATATTGAACGATATGCTTATCGTGTTTCCACAACAATGTCCATCTTGGTGGAGTGTGATATGTAAGTTAAGAAAGCAGAGGTTGTCATGTATGTCATGAATGTAAAAAAACAGTGGCTATATGTACATATTGGCCAAGGGCAAACCAGTACAGAAGGTATCAATAACATTTTTGGGGAGGGTCATGCCTCTTTTCCCAATCATTTTGGAGGATCAAAGAAAAATGTTTTGCTGATGAAGGGTCTATTTTGACTAAAGATCCCAAAACTATGGATTGCACCCCCGGTACGAATAGCCGAGGCCACACAGCTGAGCTATTCACACCCTGTGACGTAACAACAAAAACACGTTGCTCGCGTGCACTGAAATCATGGCCGACAATGATCTTCCTTGACAGCAGAAACTGACATATTAAGAAAGTTATGTCTCTAAAGTTTATAACAATTTAATTTCTAGCCGAAAATGGATACTACAGTTGTGCTTTCTGTTAACAGTGAAAACAACCGTTAGTTTGTTAGTTAGCACCACATTTTTGTATACAGTATGGTTACCTAGCAACTGAAGCTTTAAAACGACAAGTGGTCAACGGTGTTATTACTTTCTACAAGACCCGGTAGGTGAGTGGTTAGAGCAGTGAGCTATTGACCGAGGGTTTGAGGTATGATTCCCCAGTAAAGAATTCTTGTTTCTTAGATAATTATTTTCAACTGCCCCTCAGTTTAACTATTTTTTTTTGTGCTTTTAAGTACATGTTTCAGATTTCATGGTTAAATTATTATTTTACCATGAAATGTAATAGTTTGGTTGAGGAATTGAAATTTTTCTCATTATGACATGCCAGCCAACAGCAAAAGGAGCAGTTTTGAGTAGAAAGCTTCTACATAGTCAGGTAGAAAATGTCTTATAATAAGTAGATCATGACTCTGTAAATGAGAATGATGTGTATTATAAAGAGACATTTTCATTGCAGATTTTGCATTAAAATTATGGTAAAATAAGTAGGTGCTTTAACAAGTTATTTTGTAATGTGCACCATCTATGGGTGAAAGCAGAGGCGTCATGCCCATTATAACTGAGGGGACACATGCCCCTGCTGTTTTTTGAGCCAAGTGGATTTTCCTTTTAATATCTGTATTTGTGGGCATATGTTTCTGTGTGTTGTGCACACTGTGCCCACTTAACATAAATTGGTGCATGATGCCGATGGGTGGAAGCCGATCAACTTGAGTTCAGCATGTTGTAACTCATGAAAAGGTAATGTCAAATAGCAAGCTTCGATATTGTGATTGTTATATGACTTGTTATGGGGAGAAATGCGTGTCTCTGCACAGCTGTAGCTGGCTCTTCTACAGAAAACAACCCTTGAAACTAGCCTGCCTTTGATCAAGCAACCACATGACCACACATTAGCCTAATAGTAGCCCATACATGGCGATACAGCTCTTAAACTGTTAAAAACGAAATTACTGTACAGCTGGTAAATAAACCCATGCACTTTGATAAGCATCAGAACAAGTGTGAGATATTAAATCTGTGCGTTTTAAAATGCTTCTTTAACCTGTTGAGGAGTACTGTCACAAATATGTGTTGAGCTGCTACTGGGCCCCTGGGAGAACGGTCACAAATATGTGCAGTAGTGCACATTAGCGCAGTATTATGATGTCATAGGGAAAAATGTTGAGAGATTTCCACATTTTCCCACTAGATTTTTGTTTTATTACATTGTGTGATCAATATGCCAGGATAAATGCACAGGGGTGCAAATAGCATTCACTTCTAATTGCACCAGGGTATGAATAGCATACATTGATATTAATAGAACATATTGCTGTGTGCACCGGGGTACAAATAGCATACACTTCTAATTGCACCGGGGTAGGAATAGCATACTTCTAAATGCACTGGGGTACGAATAGCATACACTTCTAATTGCCCCGGGGTACGAATAGCATACACTGCTAATTGCACCAGGGTATGAATAGCATACACTTCTAATTGCACCAGGGTACGAAAAGCATACACTTCTAATGCACCAGGGTACTAATAGCATACACTTCTAATTGCACCAGGGTACGAATAGCATACACTTCTAATTTTAATAATTTTTTATTAATACAAATTTGCATAGTGCTGCCCGGTATTTGGGATACATGAGTTGTATGATCTACCTCGCCACATCGCTCTCCAGCGACCCCCTGTGTGCGCCTGTGAATTAAATTGCAGAGGTATAGTTAGTGAGCGTAATCATCCCGTACATTAACTCACTAAAGGCATAAAAAGTGTTAAAAGAACTGGCCGGCTTGGCGACATGCGGTTGGATGAACCATCCTGCATCTGTCGAAGCGGGTTGCGGCGCTGCCAATGTAGCAGGGTTAATGGGGAAATAAATTGGACAAGAACAATTGGGAGGGGAGAAAAGGGGGATGAAAAGATCAACTAAAATATAAGAACACAATTTGTAGCCTTCTTACCCCCAACACCTTTATACAGCCTTTATATTTCTAAAGTTTAGGAAATTTCTATAAGCAATTTTTGAAAGTTGCCAGCCAATGTAATAGTAATATAAGTTGGCTAATATAGAAAGTTGGCTAGTGCAACTCCACCACTGAATTACATTTTTTTAAGTAAAAATCTACTGATTTTTGCTGCTTTTTCTCCTCAAAGAAATTATGTAACAGACTGATTAATCAACAAACACCTTTTTCATGAAGAACTCATGGGATAGATCGAAATAAATCAATAAATGTCACTAAACTAATGATTTAACAGCATTTCTCCTTCCTATGCAGTAAAGTACCGCATCTCTGGTAGACAGACTTCGTTTGGATAAGCAGGAGAGCAAAGTCAGCAGAGAAAATCTCAAAGAATGAGCAGGCTACGTTCACTCTGAGACTTAGGTGGAATGGCAATTGTTTGGGAAGCATTCACACTGGAGATTTAGCTTGTAACCAGAGGAGCCAAAGTTCTCAAGAATGGACAAGATAGAGCATGAATGCTGGGTAATAGATAATCTGCATATAATGACAACCTATGCTATCCCATGATACACCCTGGAAAGGGGAGGATGCCTACAATGATACAGAAAGAAACTCAATTCCAATACCAAAGAGGAAAGAGGACAACCTTTCCTAGTCCTGCATCACAAATACACATATTCTAACAGCAAGTAGATACTCCACATTTGATTATATCGAAAGCCTTCTCTGCATCCTGAGAGACAACCAGCCTAGGAGAGTTAGAGAACTGCTGGGAATAAATAATATTTAACAGCATCCAGATGTAAAAAAAAGAAAGGAGAGCCATGACCTCTTGACAGGCTTCTTCATTGATTTCAAGATTCACAACAAACCTTTATAGGAGTGTTTAAGGAGTTTAAGAAATACTGACATTAGCTTTGTTAACCATCTTTAATAATTACAGAACGTGTGAAAGAAACCAAAATGCATAAACTAACCGTACTTTGATGTAGATTTCCAACTGACGGGACAGGATGAGGGGGGCAGAGGAGCCAGCATCTGGAAAGGGGTGGAATAGATGGAACTTGTACAAGGGGTGGGGCCGGCAGCACAGGTGAAGGGGGCGGAGCCACCAACACAGTAAGCAGGGTGGAACAACCAGCACAGATGAAGGATGTTGAGAGGTCGGCACTGATGCAGGGGGTGGAGACCCAGGAGACCCAGGATGGAGGACACACTGCTGCTGTGGGGACCCAGACTTCCAGGCTGTCTAGCCGCGTCATGGGAACCCATGCCTTCATGCTTGTCAGAGGCTCCATGGGAACCCACCTCTATGCTGTCCAAGCATGTTTTTGTGGGAACGCAGGCCTCCATACTGTCCAGCTACACCATCGAAAACCAGGCCTCTATTAAAATACTGAACTAAAAAGAGCATGTAGCATACCGGAGAATAGGCTGGCCCAAGTAAAAAAAAAGTATATTTTATATTTACTTAAAATGTATTTTATTTATCCTAAATATACTTCTAATATATTATTTTGGTATGTATATTTTGAAAGTATACTTCAAATATACTTAAATACATTGAATACATACTTATGGTTAAACATAAGTATACTAGAAGTATAATACTGGAGTATAATTTAAATATACTTTTTTTTACTTGGGGGGCTACAAATGCCAAACCCAATGCCATCAAGCAGGAGTGTTGGCAATAAGTCCAAAGATGAAAAAAAAAGTCCAAAGAATTGTACCTTCTCCCAAGAGAAACTTCTTTTCAAATAGGTTATTTTTCACATCCAGGAATGCAGCTTACTTCCTGGCAACAGTTGAGCTGAAATCAGGGAAGGCTCGAATATTGTGCCCACTGAAGAAATTCTGGTATTTATTTCTGCCTTAGGAGAATTATGTCCTTTTCACTGTATCAAAGATAAACACACAATAGAAACCCAGTGTCTTGAGTCTCCCTGAAAAGAACTGACTACAGCTGATGGGGTAATTTCCTTCTGCATTTTCCAGAATGCAAACCACTCCGAGGAAGAGGATTTCAGAGCAAATGTACACTATATGACAAAAATATGGTTACTGTACTTGTTCATGTCATGTTCGAAGGCATTAAAACAGCAACACTGCCCATCCATCTCAAATGTCATTAAGGATAGAGGAAAAGGAAGCAATAGCTGCGTCTATAGTAGTTTTCCATTGGGCAACAAATCTAGTCGTCATTTCCAAGATCAAAACAATATGAAAATCTTCATAATCTGTGTTAGTGACCACATGAGATTCCTGTGTTAATCTGTGTTAGTGATCATCCAATAATCTGTGTTAGTGACCACATGAGATTCCTGTGTTAATCTGTGTTAGTGATAATCTAATAATCTGTGTTAGTGACCACATGAGATTCCTGTGTTAATCTGTGTTAGTGATAATCTAATAATCTGTGTTAGTGACCACATGAGATTCCTGTGTTAATCTTTGTTAGTGATAATCTAATAATCTGTGTTAGTGACCACATGAGATTCCTTGGCTTAAAGACTGCTTGAGGCCTCCATTGTGGCAACAACCCTGGAAGCTGGGCATTTTAATCTAAGGCTGTGTGACACTTTAAACAAAAAAGGTAACCTGTGAACTTATTAAAAAGTTTTGCTATGAAAGAAAAGTAAAAAATAGAAAGAATAAAGTCAACGTGCACCACGGCGGTTCACCTGCTAAACCGCGACCCTCAAAGCTTGAGTAATACTTTGAAGGATGGCATCTTGATTTATTTTATGGATGGTTATGAAAAGTGTCATAACCCATCAAATGTATCATAGAAGGCAAACAATTACACCATTTGTGTAATATTATATCCAGTTTATCCAGTGATTATCATAAGATTATTATCACATTTCTAGGCAAAGGCAAACTAGGCAGTCACCGATTGTGCGTCTCCCACCCATCCACCCGCCCTTAAAAAAAAATATATATATATGGGTCAATACATTTTTAGGTAGTTTTAGTTATTATAAAAATAAAAAGAGCAACACATTAACTCAAGACCTATTTATTTTTTATGAGTGAGATGAAATTGACGACTCGAAATATGGTGAGGGCGGGGCCATCGTTTGACTGCTGATCTGTACTGTAGGTGGGCTACAAATGACATCTCTAGGCCTATGTTATTGACTGCCGTTCTGTACTGTAGGTGGGCTACAAATGACATTGCTAGGCCTATGTTAGGGGGGCGTTAGACCAACTCAAATATGTTTTGCCCACCCAAAAATAAATGTACATTATTAATTTAAATCAATTGATTTTTTCTCTCTTTCATTTTTAGTCAACCGTGCAATCGTGTATGACAATTCACTATATACATAGATTGGCAGGCGCTAGGACCTGGGGGATGCTCTAACGTTACATAATGCTGCATTTACCCCGAGGTCCTGGCTGCAGGCCTCCACTGTGAGGTCGCTACCGCTGCAGGCTCTACTCTCAAGCCTCCTCCACTGTCAGGACAAGAAAAGCACAGGATAAATTTCAAAAACAAAATCACGAATGCACTTCCGGTTGAATCGCTTTCCTCACAAGGTTGAATCGCTTTCCTCACAAACGCACTCACATATGCATTAATTAGTAAACAATATGACATAAATCTATCAATTGGTTGTCTATAGTACATATCATTTTTATTTATATAGTAAACTTGTTTTGTTTGTCATTTTTGTTCTTTTTTCCTTTTATGTTGCGCATGAGCCCCAACATGGGCATTTTGATTTATTATGTCCAAATCTAGGACAAAGGCAAAAAAATTTGGCTTTTGATTTCGACATTTCAGAAAGACACATTTTCAACTTTGTGACAATGCCCAGCTAATGCAAGGAGAGTTTACCAAAATGTTTTATAACGTTACATACAAACAAATGGGCACAGATGCTTTACGTTATGCACTAAAAAGTAAATAATAACTGATAACTTAAGGTGTTGATGCTAACCACCATTAGTGAAAGTTAACTTTGACGTCACGTTAACGTCTCCCAAAAAAGTCCCGCCCACCAAAAAAGTCTGCACTTCCTGTCCTGACAGTGGAGCCTGCAGCGGAAGCGACCTCACTGTGGAGGCCTGCAGCCAGGTGCCTCTTGCATTTACAAGTTGTAGCCTACACTTGGTGGCTATAATAAATTCTGTCATTATGCTTAGTGACAGACATTCTTTGGTACTTTCTGACAGGATTGATGTGAAGATAGCTTCTTATGATATACATTTCTGGAAAATTATAGCAGATAATTTATGACTTATTTACAAATTTTAAAAAATTACACTTTCATTAGTCCGTAAGCTAGCTGTCAAGTTAACATTATTTTCTTGTTAACAAACATTAGTTAATGTTAGCTAACTTATGTCTAACCTATGTGAGGTAAAGAAACTTCTTTGGCAGTGAGAATGTAGGCTAGGTAAGACAGCAATTACACTATTGAAATCGCAAACTAAACAATCTTATCACAGTTGCCATAGATGATTGTTTCTTAACAGTTAATTTTGTGAAAACACAACATTAGTGATCCTAATGCTACTGTATATCCCTTAATTCCTAAACTTGCAGCTATGGATGTAATAAAGTTCTTCAAGAGAGGTGGTGCTGGCAGCTCTGCTGAAGGTTAGTCAGGTGAGAAACAAAGATTTTACCAGCTCAAACAGACAGATACAGAGTTTGAATGGATCACTCATTAAGCCTTGAGTTATTGTAAATTAGAGTTTAAGAATGAGAAAAAGAAGCTGCAAGCTGACAGGGCTGAGGGAGCTGGTTTAATGGAGGTTAGTGTTCAACTAAAAAGAAACTGGAATATGTTTTTGATGACAGGTTTACTGTAGCATGCTCATGCAAAAAATAAATGTTCATGCAGTTTAAGAGGTTTACACATCAAACATTCTGTTTTTTTCTTCATTATTCTTCCCACCATAGAAATTAACTAACTGGATAGACATACTATTTTAAAGTATGGTGTAATGGAGAAATTTGCAATGTGTGATTTTGGGTTTTGCATATTACAATCATTTTGTAGCAACCAAAACATAACAATATATGTTACAATGAGTATACATATTGTGCCATGACGGAATTATGACAAATGAAGTTATATGTACTTTTTATGACATAGTTATGACAAAGTCATAATCTCTTAGGAAGTGATTCACATGAAGTTTTACTAAAGCCTGTGATGCCAGGGTAGTGGGGAAACTTCATACTTGTTAAACATATGCACACCTGATTGTAAGTTAATTAAAAGGGTTGGACAAATGGCATACTATTACATACGATTTCAGCATAACAATTTAGTTTCTAACCAGTAGCTGGTGACTCTGGAAGTCTTTTGAGTACATTAAACTCATTGTCATGTTCAAGAAAACCGTTTGAGATTATGTGAGCTTTGTGGCATGTGCGTTATCCTGCTGGAAGTAGCCATTAGAAGATGGGTACAATGTAGCCATTAGAAGATGGGTACACTGTGGTCATAAAGGGATGGACATGGTCAGCAACAATACTCAGGTAGGCTGTGGCATTTAAACTGAGCTCAGTTGGTACTAAGGGGCCCAAATTGTGCCACGGAAATATTCCCCACACATTACAGCACCACAACCAGCCTAAAGGTTTGATACAAGGCAGGATGATCCATGCTTTCATGTTGTTTACGCCAAATTCTGAACCTACCATTTGAATATGATAGCCGAAATCAAGACTCATCAGACCAAGCAATGTTTTTCTAATCTCCTATTGTCCAATTGTGGTGGGCCTATGCAAATTGTAGCCTCAGTTTCCTGTTCTTACCTGACAAGAGTGTGCAGACAATATACAGGTCCTTCTCAAGAAATTAGCATATTGTGATAAAGTTCATTATTTTCCATAGTGTAATGATAAAAATTAAAATTTCATATATTTTAGATTCATTGCACACCAACTGAAATATTTCAGGTAATTTATTGTTTTAATACTGATGATTTTGGCATACAGCTCATGAAAACCCAAAATTCCAATCTCAAAGGATTAGCATATCATGAAAAGGGTCTCTAAACGAGCTATTAACCTAATCATCTAAATCAACTAATTAACTCTAAACACCTGCAAAAGATTCCTGAGGCTTTTAAAAACTCCCAGCCTGTTTCATTACTCAAAACCGCAATCATGGGTCTGACTGCCGACCTGACTGCTGTCCAGAAGGCCATCATTGACACCCACAAGCAAGAGGGTAAGACACAGAAAGAAATTTCTGAACAAATAGGCTGTTCCCAAAGTGCTGTATCAAGGCACCTCAGTGGGAAGTCTGTGGGAAGGAAAAAGTGTGGCAAAAAACGCTGCACAATGACAAGAGGTGACCGGACCCTGAGGAAGATTGTGGAGAAGGACCGATTCCAGACCTTGGATGACCTGCAGAAGCAGTGGACTGAGTCTGGAGTACAAACATCCAGAGCAACCGTGCACAGGCGTGCGCAGGAAATGGGCTACAGGTGCCGCATTCCCCAGGTCACGCCACTTTTGAACCAGAAGCGCCTGACCTGGGCTACAGAGAAGCAGCACAACAAAACAACAACAAATTTTTCATGTCATTCGGAAATCAAGGTGCCAGAGTTTGGAGGAAGACTGGGGAGAAGGAAATGCCAAAATGCCTGAAGTCCAGTGTCAAGTACCCACAGTCAGTGATGGTCTGGTGTGCCATGTCAGCTGCTGGTGTTGGTCCACTGTGTTTAATCAAGGGCAGGGTCAATGCAGCTAGGTATCAGGAGATTTTGGAGCATTTCATGCTTCCATCTGCTGAAAAGCTTCATGGAGATGAAGAATTCATTTTTCAGCACGACCTGGCACCTGCTCACAGTGCCAAAACCACTGGTAAATGGTTTACTGACCATGGTATTACTGTGCTCAATTGGCCTGCCAACTCTCCTGACCTGAACCCCATAGAGAATCTGTGGGATATTGTGAAGAGGAAGTTGAGAGACGCAAGACCCAACACTCTGGATGAGCTTAAGGCTGCTTTCGAAGCATCCTGCACCTCCATCACACTTCAGCAGTGCCACAGGCTGATTGCCTCTATGTCACGCCGCATTGAAGCAGTCATTTCTGCAAAAGGATTCCTGACCAAGTATTGAGTGCATAACTGAACATAATTATTTGAAGGTTGACTTTTTCTTCTTTTTTTTTGTATTACAAACACTTATTTTATTGGTCAGATGAAATATGCTAATTCTTTGAGATAGGAATTATGGGTTTTCATGAGCTGTTTGCCAAAATCATCAGTATTAAAACAATAAATGACCTGAAATATTTCAGTTGGTGTGCAATGAATCTAAAATATATGAAGGTTTAATTTTTATCATTACATTATGGAAAATAATGAACTTTATCACAATATGCTAATATCTTGAGAAGGACCTGTCTAGGCGAACTAGGCGACTACATAGGGCGCCAGAAGCTGGGGGCAGCACTACAGTTGACGACAGACCCAAGATGCTTTACAGTTTGATTATGAAAAAGTAGCTAAAATAAAAATGTATGTAACTGATTGGATTATTATTTATTACTCTAACATAGGAAATTATATTAAATATATAGTAATAAATATTTATTAACAGAGCCACTGGGAGATGTTTGTTGAGCTGGCATTTGCCCCAGTACTTTTCAAAGTGTTGTGGCACCACCCCACCACTTTCAACGCACCCCAGTACCGGATGCACATATTTTATTTAGTAATAACAATGTAGAATAACCTTTCAGTAATGGTAAACAATAGCAAACATTTCTCAATACACAGAGAAATCTGCAGTGTTAATTTAACTTGGAGGGTGTTCAAATTAAATTAGTTCTCATAGAATCTGAGTTAAATTAAATGTAGATAGTGTCTGAGTTAAATTAACTTTTTACAGTGTTACATCTGTCACTCATAGTGTTTTTTTTACACATGATAGTGTATTTTGAACCCTAAATTGTATTATTCTCTTTCACTAGGAGTGTTTTTCTCATTTGCATATTTCCCAGTATGGCTCCTTAAGTAAATGTGACAGATGTTTTTTGTTCTTGTACCACAATGACAGTCACTGTAACATACTGTATATATATTTTTTATACAAATTGAAATCCAACTGAAAAGATATCCAACAGTTGTAATCTTTTATCACCCACAACCTGCATTCAATTGACCTGCAAATGTGACAAATTCAATAATATCACTAAAGGTTTGTATTATATTTTAAATGTAAAAATAATAATAACTATTGTTTAATAATTACACATAGTATTCAATTTATAAATGCACAAAGAAATAAAAAATATATAAAACAAATACTGAAAAATTATTGTGCAGCAAAGCATTCTGAGAAGTTTTTATGTTTTGCCTAACACTTCCCAGAGTTAAAGTAACACTGTGACAACTAACACTGTTCCTTAACACCAACACCGGGATTCTATTATGTTGATTTAACACTCACAAGTGTTAATTTAACACCTTAGTTAACACTACATAATTTGCTGTATATTGAATTCATATAGCAGCCCGTTTGGTCTGTTGAATATAACCCTTTCCCTGAAGACACTGCTGAACTCAATCACTGACTGTTACAGGTGGATGCACTGGTCAGTCACAGTGATTTCCTTAGCTACAGCAACATAGCCTTAACCAGAGCATCAACCCCGCCTCTCAACTAAGTCATTGCACTCAATCAACTCTGAATGTTTTTTCTTGCTTTGCTAAGGATCCTTTCATGGCTGCTTGAGATTGTGAGAGTGTAAATCTGTGCAAATTTCATGGACAAAAAAGGTATGTCATGTCTTACAGTTGTACAATAACACAAGTAAGAATGGTCTTATTCATAACAAATTAAATTACGAAAATTTACATTTAGGTCCATACATTTGTAGCTATGCTAGATAACTTGCTAGTGAGCTAGCTTATATTTGCTAGCTCAGGTGATTCAGTCATGGAACCAGTTAGCAGTTAATATTTCAAACTCAATGAAGACATTGATGTTGTACAGACAAAAATAGTATAGATAAAATTGTCTACTGAGTCTATGGGGAATTAATATGGTTCCTGTGAAAACTATCATTTTTTGGGATAGATAGTTTTTTTTAGCTGTTCAGTTCTTGAAGTTAGGACTGATGTGGTGTGAAGTTTACATTGATAACACATTTAAACCTACACATTCCACCACACAGAGCAGTCTACGCAGACAATCTAAATACTTTTGTTCAACCACAACAGATGGATGTCAGCTAATTCAGTAAGATATGGATTCTAGCACAGACATAACTGCTTTTCGTAGACCAAGGTACTCATCATGGTGACATTCTTCACTATTGTATAGTGACACCTATCAGCACAAACGGGAAAGGCGAGGCTAGTTACAATTAAAGCATGTAATACTGTACATTAAAGTCGAATTGACAGCATTTTTGTCTGTTTGTGTCAAATCTGCAAAGTAGTTAAAAATGCTGTAATATGAGTCAATAGTATCAAATGTATGGAATAGTAATATAATTTTAAATACCAATTTTGGAATTGAGTGTATTCATTTTAATGATTTGTTATATGATCTTTTAGTCAACCAGGTACTGTGGTGGACGTTACTCAGATTTTGCTGGGCCAGATCAGTACAGGCCTGGCAGAGCATCACCAGGGAAGATAACTAGCATCTGGTGATATTGATGTATCACAAACATCAATCAGTCATTGCGTGCAAAGAATATGCGTCCAAATATTGACAAATATTACTTTAATCTATATTATGATAAACTGTTTCCCCGAAGCCTCGGGGAAGACCCAGGACTAGGTGGAGAGATTACATCTGCACACTGGCCTGGGAATGCCTCGGGATCCCCCAGTCAGAGCTAGTTAATGTGGCCAGGGAAAGAGAAGTTTGGGGTTTCCTGTTAGAGCTTCTGACCCTGTGACCCGACCTTGGATAAACAGTTGAAGATGAGATGTTAAACTGTCCAATATTTTTGGTCCCCGAAAATGGGGGGACTATGTACATAAAGTGCTATCATTTGATAATGCTTCATCTGATATGTATGACTATACCCTCAAATTAAAGCGGACAGTCTATACTTCAACCTAATTGTCACTGTATCAAAATAACAACACAATGGTCACTGTGCAATCAGAGCTGTAGCCAGCTATGAGGTCACCGAGGTCCAGACCTCTGTCATTATAAAGAAATCTATATCTATAAACATTTTTCTAATTAAAAACAATCGGCACAATATATCTGTACAACTGCATTTTCAATGGAGTATTCCCTAATTCTTCTGTTAGTACAGTGCGTTTATTAGAGAGCATCCTAAGAAAATAATTTGACTGAAAATGAGGTGGACTATCTAATTTATTAGTATCTTGTTTATTAGTATCTTGGATTTCATCCAATCAGAGACATTGTTTTCCGCCCCTTTTCAGTCTAATTTTGAACCGGAGGAGTCATTTATTTTAAAAAGGCACACATGAAAAAAGAAACACAACTTTTAGCCACGCATAGGCAATGTCGAAATAGTAGATGAAAAAAAATGCGAAATGTGCTAATAAATTAAAAAGTGATCAAGCATACAAAAAATCACCAATACAAAAAATTCTACCAAAATACTAAATGTGCAAAATTACTAAAACAATAATATATAATGTGATTGACAACTGATGAGTCCCATGGTCTAATCGACCTAATTTTAATATACTACATTTATACACCAAACCTACAGTAAGCCTAGCTAGGCTATGTGCAGAATATTGTATGTTATTTCAGACAACGTAGCTGGCTGATTCGCGTGATTGACTGACTCACGCAAGAACTCATGAGTGATCGACAACTCATGACTCCTCAAGGACTCATGAGTTATCAAGGACTCATGAGTCATGATGACTCATGAGTTCTCGAGTGAGTCCTATGGTCTTCGAGTTTGCAATGTTTCCGGCTCTGAGTCTGCAGATCGGGAAGATTCATGAGTTATTTTAAAGACTCAGTTATAAGATCTTAGTGAGTCACAACTCAAACAGGTTTAGTACAGATAGACGGTATACAGACGGTATAGAGACATGGATGTCACATGAGTAAGATACTGTTTAGAAAGGTATATTCAAATGTTAGGGAAGTGTTGTCTGAATATGTATTTCACTCTTAGTTCACACAAAAACAGTAGCTAGATATTCATTCCAATATGACTCACAAAAGTTTGTATACGTACAATGTCTCTATCTACGTAACGGTAGATGGATATACAAATGTAGATTTTAGTCAAACATGGGCATAGATAATAGCAGAAGCTAGTTGAGAGAGGAGTCTATTAAACAGGCAGCTTCAGCGTAGTCTGACTGACAACAGTTTCTTACGATTACCTCTTTATACAACTAGCAAAGGTATTCAGTGGATTTGAATGTTAGATATTTTATTGAATGATGTTGATTTTGCCCACTTATATATTTCTTACTAGTGAAGTAGAACTATATGTTTACCCAAGTGAAAAAAAGTATATTTAAATTATACTCCAATATTATACTTCTAGTATACTTAGGTTTAACCATAAGTATGTATTCAATGTATTTAAGTATATTTGAAGTATATTTTCAAAATATACATACCAAAATAATATATTAGAAGTATATTTAGGATAAATAAAATACATTTCAAGTACATTTAAATATACTTTTTTTTACTTGGGTATGCTTGTTAGTAGAGAGAAAGAAGAGGGAAAGCAGGATGGAGAGGCTACAGGAGTGTGACAGAGAGCAGGAACCAGGTGAGTGAGTAGATAATGAAGACACGGCGACCAGACTGCCAAAAGGAAGATTTTTATTATATATATACACTCACCTAAAGGATTATTAGGAACACCCGTTCAATTTCTCAGACGGGCCGCTCTTAGTATTTCACAATCTGCTCAGTTACTGGGATTTTCACACACAACCATTTCTAGGGTGTACAAAGAATGGTGTGAAAAAGGAAAAACATCAGTATGCGGCAGTCCTGTGGGCGAAAATGCCTTGTTGATGCTAGAGGTCAGAGGAGAATGGGCCGACTGCTTCAAGCTGATAGAAGAGCAACTTTGACTGAAATAACCACTCGTTACAACCGGGGTATGTAGCAAAGCATTTGTGAAGCCACAACATGCACAACCTTGAGGCGGATGGGCTACAACACCAGAAGACCCCACCGGGTACCACTCATCTCCACTACAAATAGGTTAAAGAGGCTACAATTTGCAAGAGCTCACCAAAATTGGACAGTTGAAGACTGGAAAAATGTTGCCTGGTCTGATGAGTCTCGATTTCTGTTGAGACATTCAGATGGTAGAGTCAGAATTTGGCGTAAACAGAATGAGAACATGGATCCATCATGCCTTGTTACCACTGTGCAGGCTGGTGGTAGTGGTGTAATGGTGTGGAGGATGTTTTCTTGGCACACTTTAGGCCCCTTAGTGCCAATTGGGCATTGTTTAAATGCCACGGCCTACCTGAGCATTGTTTCTGACCATGTCCATCCCTTTATGGCCCCCATGTACCCATCCTCTGATGGCTACTTCCAGCAGGATAATGCACCATGTCACAGAGCTCGAATCATTTCAAATTTATTTCTTGAACATGAAAATGTACTAAAATGGCCCCCACAGTCACCATATCTCAACCCAATAGAGCATATTTGGGATGTGGTGGAACGGGAGCTTCGTGCCCTGGATGTGCATCCCACAAATCTCCATCATTTGCAAGATGCTATCCTATCAATATGGGCCAACATTTCTAAAGAATGCTTTCAGCACCGTGTTGAATCAATGCCACGTAGAATTAAGGCAGTTCTGAAGGCGAAAGGGGGTCAAACACAGTATTAGTATGGTGTTCCTAATAATCCTTTAGGTGAGTGTATATATACACAGTGGGGAAAACAAGTATTTGATACACCGCCGATTTTGCAGGTTTTCCTACTTACAAAGCATGTAGAGGTCTGTAATTTTTATCATAGGTACACTTCAACTGTGAGAGACAGAATCCAAAACAAAAATCTTAAAATCACATTGTATGATTTTTAAATAATGAATTAGCATTTTATTGCATGATATAATTATTTGATACATCAGAAAAGCATAACTCAATATTTGGTACAGAAACCTTTGTTTGCAATTACAGAGATCACACGTTTCCTGTAGTTCTTGACCAGGTTTGCACACACTGCAGCAGGGATTTTGGCCCACTCCTCCATACAGACCTTCTCTAGATCCTTCAGGTTTCAGGGCTGTCGATGGGCAATGAGGACTTTCAAATCCCTCCAAAAATTTTCTATTGGGTTCAGGTCTGGAGACTGGCTAGGCCACTCCAGGACCTTGAGATGCTTCTTATGGAGCCACTCCTCAGTTACCCTGGCTGTGTGGGTCGTTGTCATGTTGGAAGACCCAGCCACGACCCATCTTCAATGCTCTTACTGAGGTGAGGAGGTTGTTGGCCAAGATCTTGCGATACATGGCCCCATCCATCCTCCCCTCAATACGGTGCAGTTGTCCTGTCCCCTTTGCAGAAAAGCATCCCCAAAGAATGATGTTTCCACCTCCATGCTTCACGGTTGGGATGGTGTTCTTGGGGTTGTACTCATCCTTCTTCTTCCTCCAAACATGGCGAGTGGAGTTTAGATCATAAAGCTCTACTTTTGTCTCATTAGACCACATGACCTTCTCCCATTTCTCCTCTGGATCATCCAGATGGTAATTGGCAAACTTCAGACCAGCCTGGACATGTGCTGGCTTGAGCAGGGGGACCTTGCTTGCACTGCAGGATTTAAATCCATGATGGCGTAGCGTGTTACTAATGGTTTTCATTGAGACTGTGGTCCCAGCTCCCCTCAGGTCATTGACCAGGTCCTGCCATGTAGTTCTTGGCTGATCCCTCACCTTCCTCATGATCATTGATGCCTTACGAGGTGAGATCTTGCATGGAGCCCCACGCCGAGGGAGATTGACTGTCATCTTGAACTTCCTCCATTTTCTAATAATTGCGCCAACAGTTGTTGCTTTCTCACCAAGCTGCTTGCCTATTGTCTTGTAGCCCATCCCAGCCTTGTGCAGGTCTACAATTCTATCCCTGATGCCCTTACACAGCTCTCTGGTCTTGGCCATTGTGGAGAGGTTGGAGTCTGTTTGATTGAGTGTGAGGACAGCTGTCTTTTATACAGGTAATGAGTTTTAATACAGGTAATGAGTGCAGTTAATACAGGTAATTAGTGGAGAACAGGAGGGCTTCTTAAAGAAAACTCACAGGTCTGTGAGAGCTGGAATTCTTACTGGTTGGTTGGTGATACTTATGTCATACAATAAAATGCTAATTCATTATTAATTATTTAAAAATCATACAATGTGATATTCTGGATTTTTGTTTTAGATTCAGTCTCTCACATTTGAAGTGTACCTATGATGAAAATTACAGGCCTCTACATCCTTTATAAGTAGGAAAACCTGCAAAATCTGCAGTGTATCAAATACTTGTTCTCCCCACTGTATATATATAGATAAGTTTCTGAATTTTTCTGGTCTGTAGTGTTCACACTGATTGCTGACCACACCAAAATGGTTTCTTCCTTTCTAAACATTCCTAACTCCTAGACCAGTGGTTCACAAATCTCTCCTTGAGTACCCCTAGACAGGCCACAGCTTAACTGTAGTCCTGAATTAGTACAACAAATTCACTAGTTCAATCAGGTGTGCTAGTTCAGGGGTAGTTCAAATACATGGGCTGGCTCGGGGTCCTTGAGGAGAGTTTTTGGAACCACTGTCCCTGACAGATGTAGGCTGAATTAACTGGCTAAACTATTTGGTGAATAGGGATACAATTATTTTGGGCAATGGTTAATAAAGATCTCCTCGGGACAGACAGCCATTCCATGTATTTGATGTATACAAGAGCTAGCACAAATCCATACATGTATCTGCTCATTATCAGGCATTTTGATTCAGGTGAGCTAATTTTGGGGAACATCCTGGGGCTCCAGGTCCCCAGGAGAGGTTTACGAACCACTAATTTAGGGAAACATGAGACATGGGCTACAGAACAGAAAGGAATAGGGAGTGGGCACAGATGAGAGAGAGTGATCAGGTCGATTTATTTATTTGCACCACACCCTTACTCTTGGCATTTCTAAACCTGGTCCTGGAGAGCTAATGTTCTGATTGTTTTTACTCCAACCCTAATTGAACACACATGATTGTAATAATTAGCTGTTTGATTAGCTGAATGAGGCTACATTCTGTGCAGTTGGAGTGAAAACCTACAGGATGATGGGAGCTCTCCAGGACCAGTGCTAGAGACCCCTGTCTTAGACAAGATGTAGGCCTACAAGAAACTAGTGCTGGGTAGACTGGAATACAGCAAGATATGTTGAAATTCCAGTAATGATACAACGTTAAATTAATTATAATAGACTGGAATAATGTATATCAAGAGATGTTGCAACAAGCTAGTGTTATTATTACAGCAACATTTTACATGTATTATAGGGAGAGGGAGTGTCCACTGGTTAACTGAGAGAAAGAAGGATGGAGGCCACAGGTGGAGAGAGCAAGCACCAGGTGAGAGAGCATGCACCAGGTTAGAGAGCAAGCACCAGGTGAGAGAGCAAGCACCAGGTGAGAAAGCAAGCACCAGATGTGAGAGATAGCAGGTAGTCAAGATAAGTGGTCTCTGTGTTTCATAAACAGCAGCTGTGCTGCCCACAATGATGGCAGTGCACCCAAAACTATATTCCTTTTTAAATTATAATCATATTGTCTACTTTCCAGTGCTATAATGGTTCACTTTACTGTAGATTTCAGCTGGTTTGGTCCATGATGATTATGTGCCTTTAATAAAAGCATACTTGTTTCTTGTTACAATCCTTAGTTGGCACCCTATTAGACACATATACAGTAAAACCAATTTAGCCCGCTATTTCATGGCATACAGAGTCAGTAACCTTAGTAAACTATGGTAGTTTAAGAGCAGCCACACTTGTGGCGTATAATGGTTATGGTGAATTTAACAGCCATAATGAATTCATAACATGTGCTTTACACATTCTCATTGAGGGCTGAGCTCCTCGAACAGCCAATCCCAGTATCTCCTTTGGACTGTAGTGTATAACTTTGGTTGTGTTTAGGTGTGATTTTGGTATGATTTACTAAAAACAATCGATCATTTGGACCTCACTAATTTCTAAACCTGGTTACAGCTAGGCCTGTCACAATAACAAATTTTGCTGGACGATAAATTGTCTCAGAAATTATTGCGATAAACGATAATATTGTCGTTCTGAGACCATTTTCATCTAATCTAATTATAATGGCATAATTATGCAGGTAAAACTTTTCAAAGATCAAAAAACTTTTTTCTAAAGAATATTTAACACTGGAACTAGAAAAGATTTTAAATATCCACAATAAATTAACAAAACACCCAAAAACTAAAAAACAGTGGCCCTCATTTATCAAACGTGCGTAGAAACCAGTGTAGATTTGAGCGCAGAAATCATCTTACGACGAGACCCACGTGTGATTTACAAAACTTTCGTATCACTCCAATTCCAGCGTACGAATGAGCGGCTGTTGATAAATCAGACGGTTGAAAACCATCGTAATTTACATAACACGCCCACAAATATGCATTG
>JACXGM010006008.1:0-27248 GCA_016801145.1 Umbra pygmaea
TTTAGCCCTAGTGTTTCTGCCTTGTTCTTGTCGTTCAATGTATCCTGTCATGTGTCGTCCGTTAGGTGTCTCTAAGTCAGAAGTTACTAGTGTCTCCTGTTTCGCCCCACGTGGCTGTATATTTGTTTGGAAGAATAAACCATTATTGAACCTTCGCGCCTGTCTCTCACTAATACCAACCAGGCATTGTGACACTATTTAAGTTGATCGGAACCAGGCTCACGGAAAATAGCAATCATAACCTCACCTGCACAGGTATGCAGGTATTTTGTGGGCCGAAAAAACTTTCTGTGACCATCTCCCAATAGAATGAGCTGATCTATCTGCCGCTACCACTTTATTATACTAAGAGTAAACATAATTTCAACATGTCCTTTTTTTGAAGAAGTGAAATGTGATGAGTGTTCATTTTTACAAGTCTTTTGCAATTCCATCCAGCCATTCGCAGCAGAGAGATTATTGATAACTGTCACATCCAGCCTAGTGAGGGCTGGACACATGAACTGAGAAATTGACTCCTTAATGTACATATGTGTCTATTCGTTGTTATTGCATTCATTAGTACTGTGAGGATTTATGATCTGTTTGTATTAGTATAATACTATTGTTAAGTGTGGCGCCACTCCCTGTTGATTGGAACAGTGTTCCTTAAACTTTTTTCAATATTGTACCCGCTTTGAATTGCCTTTTTAGGCCAATTACCCCGTGACCAGCGCCAAGTACTCCCTGACCAGCACCAAGTACCCCCTAACCAGCACCAAGTACCCACTGACCAGCAAAAAGTACCCCCTGATCATCGCAACATATTTTTGGTAAAAAAACTCTATATAGGGAGAGGCACAATACAGCGCCGGGAGTGATAGATTCACTAAACAATAACCTTTTTTTTTTTTTGAGAAACATTGCATTGGAAGACTGGCTGGTCCTGATTAGTAATTGCTTCCAGCCATTCTCCTTTCTTCCCTATTTAACACCCAGTAGAGCAGGGGATGGCGTGAGTCATTATTACTTTGTCACTGTGTCGTAAGGCTGTCTGGGCGCTACACTATATTAATGTAAGGTCTGAAAAGTGTGTCGTTGAATCTTGGAAGTGTATGCATACGCTCTTTACTTGTAAATCAGCTGTCAGTGTCCCATGCTGCTGTGAGAGCATGGTAATATATATGGTATCATTGTGCACTCGCATTTACTTGTTCACCTGCAACTGTACTAGGTTGTGAAAAGAGTGTGGTATGTGCTTGAGTTTATGTGTACGTTCTACATATAAATATATTTGTTTTCAGTGTTTATGCCACTGTGAGAGCATAATAAGCTATATAAGTATACTCCCTGTGCACCCGCTTGTATTGTTCACCTGCAACTGTATTACATGTATGTTTTCAACTATCTACTGCCTGCCTGGGTCTCCCTCTCTCCAACACCACACCAAGCGTGACAATAGCTGAAGAAAACGTGGGATTTAGGAACAACTATGTAAGAAATTGCATTCCGTACTACGCATTCTGCTGCACCTGCTATAGAATGAGCCGTTCCCTACATACAGTCTGACACCCAGGGTATACTGAAGGCATACAGTGGCGCTCTCAAAAATTTTGAAACACAACTAATTTCCTTTCTCAAAACGCAGACAATAATAATCCTGAAATCTTTGAAAATTCACACACAAAACAATTCCTTCTCAAATGTTTCATTTTAAAACATTGTTTCATTTAAAAGATGTTACAAAATTTGTGAATAAAAACCAATCATGGTAAAACAACATTTTTTTAAAGAGATTTTACATATTTATTTGATTTTGGTAAATGCCAGCACTGAACTAGATGCATGAGAACTAAACATTGATAGCTTCTGTCACAGCCTAATGGGGAAAGCAAACTCCCTGGTGTCCTTTGGCAGGGTGCAGAGGTCAGACAGTTGGCTAGGCTGAACACAACACTAATGCCAACACTGTTCAGAAAGCTGCCATGCCTCAGTCATCCACAGGCTTTTATGCACACTTTAAATCCATTTTACATTCCCTGTTATCCTATCTGAAAGTCAATAGAAATTAGGGTCAAATGCAAATTTGTAAAGTAAATGTAACATACAGTTATTTCTTTTCCAAGTCATACACTGTAAAAACAAAAATCCATAAAAATAAGGTAAAAGGGCAGGCGGGATTTTCCATTATTTTACAGAATGTCTGTATTTATTTTAACAGAATGTCCATGTTTGTCTTGCATTCAGAGCCCACAGTGTGTGTGTAAAGTTGGTAGAATGTGCGTGTGTGCGTGGGTTGTGTTGGTAAGATGTGTGAGTTGCCTTAAAGCTGAAAAAATGCACGGCTGTAGTTGGCTGGTGTGCTGTTGCCGTGGTCACATAAGACACCACTGCTCCTTGACTCCACACGTCCTCAGACCTACTATAACATTAAATACTGGTGACTGACATTGTCTTTTCAAATAAATACAGACTAACTGTGTAATAAGTTATACTCCATCTGTAATGAAACTGCCTGTACATGTATCTTTTATTTTACAGTTTCTTTTACAGTGTACACAATATATTCATACTTCAATTTTAGTTTCACAGCTCTTTATATTAAATGTTAAATAACATAAAACATTTCAAAAGCATTAGGGTTCTTATGTTTATGTCTAAGTTTATTTAACAGATTTAACTGCATCACATATGGATTGCAAGGTGGTAACATACTGGGTAGATTTATGTTTGGCCTCCACTTTCACAACTACTGGCTAAAATAATTAAAAAAAAATTTTTTTTGAAATTTTGGAAGTTGCAATTCTGAATTTGGGCCCATTAGATGTAAATGTGAATTTTCAAGTCATGCCGGGTTGTGTACTATGTATGTCATTTACTCTAAGGTACACTATATAGCCAAAAGAATGTGAAAGGTCCTAGTATTGGTGGAGGAGGGATAATGGTCTGGGGCTGTTTTTTAGGGTTTGGACTAGGCCCTTTAGAGGGTTTTTACACTATGATAGATACTGATACAAAATCAGCTCGAGCCAACGTCGGGACGAGACACAATTGTACTGTATAAACTTGTGGGTCTCTCTCTAATTCCACACGACCTCCGGAAGTAGCACATGAGAAAAAAATGACAAATCATACCTGGGGCTTTGCGAATAGCCCAGGAGAAATGTGTATTGGGGAAAATTCTTCACGTGTTAGTCAATGGGCTGGGCTGGTTTCTGAGCGAAGTGCTCAGACACCCAGTTCCAAACGTCTTGAATGACACATTCACAAATGCGAAATTGCAGTCTGGAGAAATGACCATATAAATACAGACAGTATGGAAATTAACTTGTGCGGATTCTGAAAATGTTGCTGAAAGCTATCGGTGTCTATTGTAGTGTAAAAAGGCCATTAGTTGCATTGAAGGGTCATCTTAATGCTACAGGATACAAAGACATGTTAGGCAATTGGTGTGGCAACAGTTTGGGGAAGGCCCTTTCCTATTCCAGCATGACTGTTCCCCTGTGCACAAAAGCAGGGTCCGTAAAGACATGGTTCTACAAGTTTGGTGTGGAGGAACTTGAGTGGCCTGCACAGAGCCCTGACCTCAACTCTTTGGGATTAATTACGAGCTAGACCTTCTCATTCAACATCAGTACCTATTCTCACAAATGCTGTTTTGCCTGAATGGGCAAAAATTCCCACAGACACACTCTCAAATCTTGTGGAATGCCTTACCAGAAGAAAGCCAGCTGTTAGCTGCAAAGGGGGAGCAAAACAAATTAATGTCCATGGTTTTGGAATGGGATGTCCAACATGCTCATATGAGTGTGATGGTCAGATGTCCACATAATTCTGGCTATATACTGCACAGTACAGTACATACACTGTAAAAAATATCAGTGAAAAAACAGTAGAGTACTGACAACAATACAATACTACCAATACATTTCTGTTATTTTTACACACATTTCCTTCAAGATAATAACAGAAAGTCCTTATAAACACAGTAGATGTCCGTTAAAAAGTAATGCCAGCTCTGTGTGTTAACGGACATCTACTATGTTTATAAAGTATTTTCTGTTATTGTCTTGAAGGAAATCTCTGTAAAATAATTGAAAAAGTTCCGGTAATTTTTTGCCAGTACTTTCTACAGTTTTTTTACAGATTGTTTTTTACAGTGTAGTACCGTACAAAGCATGTTGCTGGGTCTGTACCTTACCGAGGTACTAAAATTGTACCCTTCAGCATGGGTCCATATTTTTACCATTGATTTCTGTACTTCCAATTGGAAACTGTATGCATTTAGTGCATTAAGGAACACTTAATTACCTTTGAATGTGACCAGTGTACTTTAATTACAATAGTCATACCTCTGTAATGTTCCAGCACCAATAACAAGCTTTGAACTCTTTTTGGTAAATTCTGATACTTTCTTTTCTAAGTGTATAACTGGTTCTCAACCTGCAAGCTCTTATGTAAATAATTATATGTTATTTATTTATGTGTGGCCTGCTTAACTTGTTTAGTCAAAGTTAAGGTCCACCTGCCAAATGGGTTGAAAACTACTGTCCTACACCAATTGGGAGATCTTTTTAAAAAGGTTTGTTTTTTGCAGAATGCATGTTGTTGCTTTAAATGCCTGATTCTTAGTCGTGTATTGGGTCAAAACAATGGGATCTTTTGCCATTAAAAATTCAGGTGTTTTTGAAAGCCAGCACAAAAATAGATTGTGTAAATACATTGCACTTTCCCCTGCGGCTATTTCTGAACAGTAAATGTGTTAAATAATGAACATGCAGCTCTTAAGTTACTGCGGAAACTCTACCTAAATATGACCACGGTTGGTCAACTTCTCCCAAGCAGGTGAAAGTTTCAAGTACTATGGGGCCAACGAGCATCACACTGAAGAAAATGCCCAGTTGGGGGCGCTTTTGTTGTCCTCATCATGTGCTGCAGCCACGAGACGGGCTCGTTTCGATTTGACAGGGTTGGTGGTTGGAAGGCTCCTGGCCGCGAATATGCTAAACGTTCTGTCATTGGCTGCTTTGGAGTAGGCAGTGCTATGCATAGCAATTCATTGATATAGCCTACAGCTGGTAAGTAATGTTTGCCACACGAAGTAAGAGGGCAAGGAAAGTGAACGAAAGCTTGATGTAGGGTCACAAAAAGAGGGATACCGAGGTTGTTTTATTCTTTTTAAAAGAGGGGTATAGACCAAAGATACAATATTAGACTGCCAAAATGCGTTGCTATGTCACTCGTCCAGATTCGGTGGTTATGGAAGTCGAAGTTGATACCAAGGCGAATGGAGAAGATTGTCTGAATAAGGTAGGCTATGTATACTGATTTAAATTATCCCGTTTAGGAATTGTCTGTTTTCGCGAAGATGCGTTAAATAGATGGGTGACATTTTAATGGCAGGTAATATTATGACTTGTCTTGCTAGTGGAATTTCTTGGATTAAATGCGATTAATTTGTCATGATGAGATGTCTAAAAAATATGTAGGCAAGAGTACAGACGAATTTAAATGTTTGTTGTTAGATATTATAATTCCATAGTCTCTATTTCTAAAAGCATTACATGCCAGAATACATTGTCATACAGCGATACAAATCTTCCTCTTCTAAATTGCAACAATGTTTCCTTAGGCAAAAACAAGTTGTCTATATCTTAGGGTAATATCCAACAATTGAATCTTAATAGCACAATAACACTCATGATTTAATGAGTTAAGGATTTCCTAAATGGCTAAGATTGTGCTGTTTTTGAAGATTGTTTCCTGGTAGTCTGGTTCTAAGAGCTGTCTTTGTCAAGCTGAGGTTACTCGAGTTCATTCTGGGGCCCGTACATTGCATTGGTTAGTAATCTTATTGTGACATGAAGGGGGGTTCTCACGGAAGTATCTTTATCTCATGTGGAACTCTCTTTTTTAGAGAATTGATTAGTTCACTGCCAATGCCGTAGACCTTGTAAACAAAGCAGTGACGTATTGCTAATTAACCTCTAGTATTTTGTCAGCTTCTGTTGAGTTGTAAATGCAGTAAACCCCCATCTCTGCATAGCGCTTGGTGGGTCTTTAGAGTTCTCTCACTTTCAGTCCCCTATGGAGCTCGCTCTTATGTAACTCATCTCGCCAGTGGTAAAAGGCGCGTGGGATGCACTAGAGATGAGCTTTTCTTTCTTTACCGCAGGAAATATATCCCAATTTATGTCCCACCAAACGCTCCCACCGGCTTTACTGCGTGCATATTGATGTAGCGATCAGCCCCAAAGCAAATGTGCAAGAATAAAAAGTAACTTAATAAACAATTTTTTCATGCAACAAGCTCAATACAATTCCTACTTGTATTAATTTCAAAGGTGTGTAGAAAGTTGGGAATCATAGAGGTGGACTACTTTGGCCTGCAGTTCTCCGGTAATAAAGGAGAGAACCTGTGGCTCAACTTGAGAAACCGAATATGCCAGCAGATGGATAATCTGACTCCCTGCCGACTCCGGCTCAGAGTCAAGTTTTTTGTGGAACCACATCTGATACTACAGGAACAAACAAGGTATGTGTGTTCTGTATATCATTCATGGGTACTTTTGCATATTTAACTGCCTGATTTAAAATGTTGTCAATGTACCCTGAATCATACTGTTGGAAAAATACCGCCTTCCCCAAATAAATAAATCTAGGACATGTAAATATTTATATTACCACTCAACCATTGTTCTCCACCTTTTTAATTGTACTGTAGAAGAATAAGCAGCGGTAAGAGAAACAACATAATCCTTTAGGGCTTTACTGTAGATACTAGAGCCTGTCAACTTCCTGATTAGGCTCTACAGTGGAACGACCTACAGTAACCCCACAGCACACAGGGTTACTACAGGTCATTGTAGTAGAGAACTCTGTATGATGGCAAGCAGGAAATATGATCTGTGACTCCTCCTGCTAAAGCCCCAGGGTCCCCTCTGCCTGTTTAGACCTGCCTGCTGAAAGTGACACTCTCTGCTGGATCACATTCAACTGAATAAAGGAGACATGGCCTCCACTCTTCTTTGTTTCACCGCTTTCTGCTGTCGTATTCTTTTGTTGTAAGGAGAACAGTTAAACCGCAGTGGTGGCTTTGACATTTTGTGTGTTGCTTTCAGTAGTCAGAAGTCCTGGCACCCTTGATTCTGACTCTCATCACAAGGCTCATCCCAAACGGCACCCTATTCCCTTTCACAACACACTGTTTAATTAGAGCTCTACAGGCCCCAGTCAAAAGAAGTACACACTGTAGGGAGTAGGACGCCATCTGAGAATCAGTGAGAATTTTAACTGTGCTTCTTTTTTTGCTGTTATTAATAGGTTGCTCTGCTAGGTGTGACCTCACCTACTGCTGACCGCCTACTGTGGAAAAAAGCGCAGCGTACAGCGTTCACTTTAGTATCATCAAATTAATATTTTCCTTAGCTATGGGACAGAAGAGTATCATTTTAAGGATGATTTTAACAGCAGTGTGTCTCAGCAGTTAGACGCGAGGGAGGATCTTGTGGGTGTTTAACTAGCCTTCTCAGCTCTGTTTCTATCCAGGTTGGGCAGACTGTATCTCTCCATTAAACTGAGTTGTCCCGTTGGCTTCCTTTCTTCTGGTTTCCGTCTGGTCTCAGTAGTACACACCAGCTCACTCTGACTTGGAGGGCACACAGACTAAACCCCACATACTCAAATCTATACCCCGAATCCAGGTCCACTCCATTTTTACATTACAACCCTCTAATCCAGCATTTATTTAGACTTGGGACACCAGGTGGGTGCAAATAAAGAATAGGTAGAACAGAACCAGCCAGCTCTGGCCCACAAAGGGTAAGATTTGAGTATCCCTGGACTAAACAGTCAGGATTTAAATGTGCGCTTTTTTACACCTTACCTTGAGGCTGGGTATTTTGTGTGTCTTAAGGAATGGAATTGTGCCCGTACCCTTCGGGTGAAATTAGTACAAGCGGGGGACGTTGAGTGCTGAACAGGACAGCTTTAGATGTTGGTAGGATGTTTGGACGCACGGAAGGTCATTCACTGCTGATCTCTGTCTGATTAGGAGGGCTGTGAACAGATGGCGAGGTGTGCGGAGGACCTGCGGAGATAAGGAGGTGGATTGGGGGAGACGACAGAGGATAGGAATGTGGGGGCGTTCCTAATTAGATGCTGCTTGTGCTTCTCTAACACCCACAGACATACAGACACTGTGGTGGGTGGAGCTCAACTCATGGTTTATTTTTGGCCTGTGCTGCCAGATGTAATATCGTTTAAGTATTTGAGGAGGATGATGCTCTTACAAAGGAGGTTAAGAGGGATCAAACCTATACACGTCCTGTTATGGAGGCTGTGAAGACATGGGAAGTGAATTAATCCACCATTGTACTGGAGTTAAGTTGGTGGGTTTAACGTGACTCTCCAAATATTTTACAGATGAATATCATGCAGCTGAAGTAATTGCTTGATGCTTGGTGTAACCTTTGTTCTTTTGAGGATGCTTTGTTAGCGTAGTGGCTACAACGGCTACACTTTGTGCTTTTACAAGCCGCTCTTTCAACTGATACAGGAACTTCCGGAGGGCGTCCTGCAGTTTACATTTGGTTTTTATATTGGAGAGAATATTTTTGACTTCTTCTGCATCCCTCTCGAGAGATCAGGCCTGTGTTTACAACTGACTGGTGATTTCAACTTAAAATAGACGTCCCACCCATGACTCTTGTCTGATTGCCTTCTGTGGGCTCTATGCTCTGTTCTGTCTGTTGGCGTGCTGTGTGGGCTCTACGCTCCTCTGTGTGTCTGTTTGCATGCTGTGGGTTCTGCGGCTGGTACTTGTGACTCGGTGTTGCCCTAAACAGGCCTTTGTTCTGGTCTGTTTGCGCCCAAGGAAGATTGGGGCAGAGCAGCAGTTCAGCAGGAAGCTGGCAGGTTTGTGTTTCCCCCCTGACCCTCTTTGTACTTTCAACATGGCCCTACTTGGACCACTGCCCCCACCTGTCAGAATCCTTTTCCTCTGTCCCAGCAGGCCTCTAGGCTGGTCTTAATCCACTGGCCCAGGCCGATCTACTGTCTACCCAGCGAGTAGGGTGCTGGTGGAAGACATGGACACTAATGTAGTCCTGTGAAACAAACTGAGATCCCAATTTTGCGATCTTGGCAAGTGATAATTGGTTTGATTTGACCTTTGGGTGAGATTGCGTTGCCAGTATTTTACACACATGCGCACATGATGCAGAAAATCCTGTGCGAACAAATTGTTTCTAGTGAGTTCAGACGTGTTTAGTTTCAGTGAGTTTAAGGCACGTGACATTTTAGTAAGTTTAGACACAAGGCAAATTTCTTTATTATTCAGGCCTGTTGGAAAACGTCCATTGTAGAAAACAAGTGGTCCCCTACAGAGTAATACCCATGTCCCACTGCTATCCCATCATTGTTAAACTGGGTCTAAGTTAAGTATTTGTCCCAGAGTTTATTCTCGGCTAAACGCAGGGATCATTAACTGTCTCTGTGCCATTCAATTTTTTTTAAATCAAAACCTAATGGTACATCCAGAGTTGAGCAGATATTCAGTCGCATGGAAATGGTAAGCCTTTGACTGGTTTAACCTTTGAGATTGTTTTGACCCTGAAAACACACAAATGCGCAGCACACATTCTCACAGTTTAAGCATTCTAAATATACTACATATACTGCACCATAGGCTCAACTGAGTTCTCAGTTCCAGTGAACATCAAACTACCCAATGTTCTAGTCCTTCTGCTAGGAGATCCCGATAGCTCTCTGTTTGTAAAGCTACCCAGGATCACAGAGCAAACTGTCCATCTGTCGAATACAGCTGGCTTGCCTTGCAGCAGACTGTAACAAGAGGTTTTCTCTCCTCTGGATGGATCTATTTTTGGGGATGAGAAATAGAAAATTGCAATCGTACCTCAGACTTGGTAACACTGTGCTTGGGTAATGACCAGTGCTGTGCGGTTTAAAATTATAGCTATTTCTACATTTGGTTGGTATTTCTGCACTTCCGTTAAAACTGTAGGCTTCCTGTTTTGTTTAGAATCTGTCAATTAAAAAACAAAATAGTCAATGAAAGAAGGAATTGTCCTGACTAATCTAGCCATTGTTGAAGTTGTCATATCTGATTTGGGTGGGAGACGTGGGGCAGAGATTGTTAAAATGGCATGACACGAGGAACGTTATTTGTACTTCAGTGAATTGGGTGCTATCGTCATGGCCTTGCCTGGAGGTGGTGCTATGCGTGTGGCTGGATCATGTAGATAGGTTTGTTTAGCATTCTGGTCAGACCGATTGATGGATGTGAGGGCTTAGCACTCCTTGTAGGGCACTGTGCAGACATGAACACAAATCCCAGTCTGCATGAATGACAAAGGACTTTAGCATCTGCAGAAGAGGCGCATAGCCTCCAAGGACTGATACATTTACGATAATTTCTCGTCCACTAAAATGTCGTGATGGCCCTAGTTACAGTTTGGAGGACAAATGTCGAACAACTTTGAGACGATTTAATTTGGGTGCAAATGGAGGAGTCACAGATGTGTTTCTGCTTTGCACCTCGGCACTTTCATCTGTGATAACATCCCCCATATCCTCGAGGAGTGATTGGTCTTTACATGTTTGCTGAAGCGGAACCTTCTAGATATTTTCAGGCAGATGATTTCCATTGAGGTACAAGGCCCTTGATGTTGTTGCTGCATTGCAGTACATTTATGCCCTTTTTTCCATTAGAGGACCCATACTGTGCCGTATACCACATCACGGTAGGGATCGGATCCCCATCTATCCCAGCACATAATGTTTTTTTTTTACTTAAGTTGACGCATTTAAATAGAATTTCCCTTATGCACTTCTACCGTAACATTAAAATATGGGTAGAATGATTTTAATCGTTTAATCTATTTCTTATTGTCCCATTTCAACTGAAATTGCGGCAAGCACATGTCATACTTAACACTGCCAATGTCATCAGTTTGATGTTCACTAGACCTGAGAACTCACTCGGTTGAGACTACGGTGCAGTATGTGTAGAAAGACCATACCATATTTAGACTACTGGTTTTAGTTTGACAGAATCGAATGCACTTATCAGCCTTAACACTGCCAATGTCATCTTGAGGGGCTGATGTAGCACATACCAAGGATATTTGCTGCTGTGACAACATCTATCTTTTGGGCTTGGGAAACAGTCACTGATGGGGGTTGCTGCAACGGATTCCTCCCGGGTCTCATCACTTTGCAAAGCGGGTGGATCATGGACATGTAGCTGGCTGCCAGCTTCTGTCGTAACATTAATACCAGTAGCACTACGTTAGCAGACTTAATGCTGACGCTGCTCTCGGTAGAATCAGAATTTGTGCCCCCTGGTGGTGCTTCATTGAAAATATTCAATTCTACTCATTGCTAGTATATAATGGGGAAACAGCCCGTTGTTTGTCTTTCAGATCTTGATTGTATCGATTAAATTCTTAACTATGAACTAATTGGTCATCGATTAATCAATTGCATCCCTAGGGAAACATTCTTATTTGAATAACATTTTTCCTATTTTTAAAATATCAAGAAATAGGCTAGTTTTACAACTTTATAAGTGGGTCTCAGTGATATACTACACCCCTTTTCAACACCCCCTATGCAAACAGTTTGAATCAAATTTACAAGTTGCCTGGTATTGTTCTACCAATTGTTTATTAATAATTTCTATAAATTGTTGAGGCATACAATTTTTTCCTTTCACAAATGCTTGAAATGCACAAACGATTCTCCGATCAGTTGTGGAAACTCAACTTTGACTGTCCTTTGTCAGAGGTGCAGAGCAGTACAGTGCACTGTAGATGTGGTCAATGGAAAAGGGGCATTAGTATAAAAGACCAGGTTGCCATAATGAGATGCATGCTAATACTGTTAATTTAGACATGATTGAAAACCCTATACTAAATCATATTTTACTACATGTCCACTGGGTAATGTGAAGATCAAATGATCTCATGTTGGAATAATAAGCTCACAAATTTTGAAATCTATAAGCCCCTTTAACTCACAATCTACTTTATATTTATATTCCCTCAAGTAGGACTCAACTCAGAGACACCATGTAGGAGATCTCTATAGAGCTAAAGTCCTACGACGACTTCCATTAATGAGTAGTTGTAGTGGGTAAGTTGGACCATAGGCTTCAAATTAAACCATCAGTTGGAGGATCTCTATAAGATGGACAGTTGGCCTTGTATAAATAATGGGATTGGATACTCTTTATAAAGCACCTGATTGGGTTGGACTTTATTTTGTTGGTCTGGACTGGTTTTAATTCTCAGCCTCAGTTAAAATGTGTTGGCCTATGATGATAAAAGTTAGCAACTACGGTAGTTATTTAACAAGGATGACATGTTTTTGGTTCTCATTTTCTATATGTGGTTTAGCTCCTTAAAACTCTGAACTCAAGTAACCTTTCAGTATTTTATTTTAGTTTGGAATGATGCCTTGCTCTGGTGTGTGTGTGTGTGTGTGTGTGCGCGTGCGTGTGTGCGTGCGTGTGCGTGCGCGTGTGTGTGTGTGTGCACGCACTGTTAAAGAATATGTCAATATACAATCCATTGTTTTCAAGTAGAGGACATTTAGCTTACTAAAACAACTTCTTTGTTCGCCTTGACGCCTCTTGTTGGATTCCGGAATTCACTTGGCGTAGAGCTAACTGTTTCAGTTTTTTTATGCTCTTTTTCCGTTTGTATAAATGACTGATTTAACAGCTTTGTGTTGGTGAGTGTGAAATGTGAAGTTCCTATTGAGTGAATGTAAAACCGATTCCCCCAGATGGGGGTTACTAGAGTTCGTTGACTGTGAGTAACCTCCAGCACACAGCTCCGGGCTCTGTTATTTGTTACTGGTACAAACCACATTGTTTAGAGCCTGGCCATTTTGAGCACCGAACTCCTTATTGGCTGATGCAGTGCAGTCGCTAGGCAGAGGTTTCTGGTTTCACTTCTGAGGGACTTTTTGTTCTTCTGGAGACTTCCAGCACTGTGAGATTCTGATGACTTCTATTCTACCTAACAAGTAGCTCAAGTTTGGAAAATCTTTTAGACGCCTGAAAGATAAGAATGGAAAGAATATCAAGAAAAGCAGTGTAAACACCCTCCAATCTTGTCAGATACGTCAATGTGAAAGTCACTAAAGAACCTATGCGATATACTGTGTATGATTTTGCTGGGAATTATGTGTAACTAATAAACTCAACTCCATTGAACCAGAAAGCGCCATTTCCTCCCTGTATTGCCCCTCCCGTCCTAATCCGCCTGCTGTCACACACAAGGAGCGATGACCCATATTCGCCCATCTCTGTTCGTGCCTGGCTACAGTGCATTTTAATTGAATTATTCCAGCTATCCAATGAAGAGCTTGACATACCAGCAGGACAACTGATGACTTTGTGTTTGAGCCCCAACTGTCATCAACTGCCAGCTTGAGTATGTGCGTTCATCTGAACAGTTTATTATTATAATTTTTTTCCTGTCATCAAGAAGACCTAATGAAAGTCTTAAAATTGTATTTCTTCATTCCAGTTTTATTAAACTTGGCCAGCTCAGAGGGGGGTGGGTGAGTTTTTCTCCATGTCAAATTCCCTGCAGGCTTAACCAGATGCTTCCCCCTGTGGTTTTGTCTCTGGCCTTTCTTGTTCCCGGAAGGTGTGTGTGTCGCGGTGTTGGTATGGCTGATGCCTAGTCATTGGTGATCTTGTCACCATTGAAAGTTGAGGCTGATCCCTTCTGATTTGACTGGTTGCGTCTGACCTCCAGATGCAGAAAGAGTTAGTAAGAGCCGTACCCCCGTCACCGTCCTTTTCAGAGAACGTCATAGCGGCTTACACCCCCTCCACATCACCCTTCTCCCCAGGTCCCATTACACGCTGGGTGGTGGAAAGACACTGCTCCGCTGCCCTGGACGTCTACCTCTGTAATGGGCTGCTTCCTGATTCTCCCTCCCTGTCCATGCTCTTTGTCATCCAGTATGGTGTATCATTGGCCCTGACAGGTACACAATAATACCCCCTGAGACTAAAGCTCAAAAACCGGACCAGGCTTCAGATACACCTGCTCTCCCCCTATCCTAGAGGTCTGACTGGGTACATTTCAAGTCCACAGACTCACCGACATTTGTCAAGCAGGGCTAATTTGAGATCCATCTGAGAATAATCCTTGAAAATAGCTGGGGAAAACCGAAGGCCACGTTTACACTCCGATAGACTTCAGCAACATTTTAGTCTGCTTGAGCACAGGTCGGGACGAGACATTTAATTGTTGTGTGTAAACTTGCAGGTCTCTTGAATTTTACGTGACCACCGAAGGTAGCACACAAGAATAATTTGAAAAGTTCCCACCTGCGGCTTTGCTAACAGCCCAAGTCAAATGTGTATTGCGTGGAAGTTCTTCACGTGTATATCAATGGGCTGGTCTGGTTTCTGAGCCCACCCAGTTCAAGACGTCTTGAACGACACACCCACAAACGCGGGATTGCCGTCTTGAGACATGACAATGTAAATACAAACAGTATGGAAATTATTTGGTCTTGTAAATGCGGCTTAAAGCTTAGCAAGTGAAGTGTTCCAGTACTTTTAGTTGTGTGGAGTAGCAGCTGTAATGTGTTGTGTTGACTGTACGGCCGTCACCGACAAACACTGTTTGCTGACCAAAACGTTGAGTGGTCAAAATGTTCAATCGTGTGTGTGATGAATACAGATTGTTTCAAGTCCATGAGATGTAAAGCATTTGGATTCAATGTATTTCTTTAATGTTCCTGTTAAAATGCTGCTGGTATCACAGCATGATACAAAAACACCCTCAACACTTAAAGTAACATCCTCAACTTCAGACTTTACATTTTTAGAGCTTGTTTGACATTGGTGGTTATTAATCAGAAAAATTTCAGAAACCAGACATTATAAATCTGAAAATTTTAAAATATATGTATTGATCTTGCCTGCACCTGCGTTTTCAGAATCCAACACACAATGAATTAGAATAAATTGCCTCTGTGTGTTTCCAAGATTAGTGGCATAACGCACTGCTGGTTCCAGCCGGTAGAGCGAGCTAGTGAAGAGCAGCCAGCCAGGGCGGTGACCGACAGTAACCCCCAGGTAGTTGGATCCCTTTGTCTCCAGCCAGCCAGGTAGCAGCCTGTTGGTCACATGCTGCCTCGGCCAGATCCAGACAATAGGAACAGATGGCTGTACTGTTCCAGTGAACTGACTGGGCTCAGCCTGGTTTGTTTAACACCATAACACAACCTCTGTTTATTATAGCTGGAACCCCTGGCGCTACTGTTATTTAGCCCCTGTTACAAACATATTGTATGGTAATAGTCCTCTGAATTATTGCGTGTGTTCCCCTGCTAATGCCTGGATTCAGGGGAGAATGGTTTCTTGGGTGTCATTGAAGCTGTGTTCCCATGCTTTGGTTTCTTAACCATAGTGGCTTTAAAGGCACAGGGTAAAAGATGAGCAAGGGCTACATTTATTATTATTTTTTTATGTCTCTCTATCCACAATTCATACACCGTATGCGTTCTTTGATCCAAAGCTTTTGTGTTTCGGATGTCAGTTTTGGCCTGTTATTTCTCTACAGATGGGCTCAACACTGACTGTACAGAGACACCGGTCATGTCTGATGTTTAGTGAGTCTGGTTCCTGAGGTGGATTGGAACGTGTCAGGGAAGGGAGGAGGGTTGTCAGACTGGTTTCTTGTAGTGTTCAGTTCCTGAAGCAGGTGGGGGCAGATAAACAAGCTCTCCCTATATGTACAAAATACAAACAATCCCGAGAGGTTTATTGTGGATTCCAGGAGCCTGGAGTTAGTGCTGTACCCCCGTAGTTCGAGACAAGTCTGTTGCAGAGTGTTGGAGGTGTTCAGTTCCTCTGTATGGCTCCAGGCTACTTCCTGGTATGAAAGTCTGACTCTTTGCAGGGTGGCGAGGTTTGCCCAACACTTCCTGAAATTCAGGTAATTGTCTGAACGCGGTTCTTCAGAAAAACCTCTCACCACCGAATCGCTGCATCCTGCTCGATGACCAGTCATTTTGAAAGCGTGCGCGAGTTTACACTGACTGCATTGGTTCAGAAGCCACAAGTTGCACTACACCGTCAATGTGTACGACCAGTAAATGACTTCAACCAAGTCTCAGTCCAGAACAGGATAACTTCTCATGTTCATTGCAATGAAATACAAAATGTGTCCCATATGCGGCTGCCTTTATTGCTAGTTACTGTTTAAACCATAAGCTTTCACAAGCCAGGTCTTCACATGTCGTTAAGTTTACAACCTCGTACAAAAACGTATTGGCAATATTCATAGCCAGGCTAAGGTCCGCCTATAAAGAATTGTTGCCATTTAGGGTTCATTGAAAACATTGGAATGATCACTTTGGCTGTGGTTGTTTGCATTTGGTGTGGCCACAGCCCAGTGTCCTGGAGACACAAAGTAACCTACTCCCCACTCCGTGTTAAATTCGGCACAATAACAAGTGTTCATTGCCAACAGGCGAGGGTCCCCACCTAACCTAAGATGAAGATTACATTGTTGCTGCCTTGACATTTTTCCTTAGCCGTGTCTTTGTTGATTTGGTATTTAACAGGAAAAAGTTTGATAATAAAGTATTGTGAGGCAGCCTGTTGGAAAGGGGAAGTGAGAGGTTTAATAGAGCCTTGTTACCCAAACCCTGCAGGTAGAATGGAACAAGAGCAGCAGCTTGAGTGCTCATTACTGCTCAAGTCGGAAAGGCTTCATTACTGAAGCTCAGTGACCCAACTTCTAGGACTGTGTGTGGGATGTCAGGCACGCTCCGCGAATGTGATTCCAGCTACGTAGGCTAGGGACAGTTTTTTTTTTTAACTTTTCAAGTGTGGCTGGCTGCATTTAGGTTCCCCTTGTCCCTCGTACCGACACAGGACTGCACTAGGAAGCAGAACGGAGTACTACATTTTGTATGTTGAGTGAGTGAGCTGCACAGCCTATAGTGATGCTCAGTCAGCAATCGTCCATGTTCCCGATCACTCCCCCAGTGTGTGTGTGTGTGTTTGCGCCCCAGCTACCACCTGTTTCATTCACTGTACAACACTCTGGTCTGCTTCCGCCACCTGTCCATCAGATCCTCTTTCAGCCCACATCTCATGTCACCTCCCCCTCTTATTTCTCATCAGGCATGTGTTCTTCATGCACGTCAAAGAGGACCTACACAACGGCCACCTGAGGATGTGTTCAGAGCAGGCAGAGGAGTTCAGCGCCCTTCTAGCCCAGGCCGAGTTTGGAGACTACAACCAAAACACTGCCAAATACTGGTACTCAGAGCTGTGTGGCAGCGAACCCTGCCCGGCAACAGTCAACAGGTAAGAGAACGCCTGGACCGTCCATAACCTCTTAAGGATCAGTATCCTGTCCGTGAGACCTTTTGCCCCCCCCCCAAAAAAAACAGGACTGTAGGTTTGCTACAAATGTAGTAAACCACATTAAAATAACATTTGACTGTAAGTACTATATTTTATAGTACAGTCTTTCGTTTTTATCATCAGTCACAGTAATGACAGCATAGTTTTCCCAGGTAAAATCCATCTTGTTATCTAAAAAAACGACAATTTCAGGACCGCAACTTCACAGAATGTATCCGGAAACAACCGAAAGCCTTTATGAATCGCGGGCCCGCACTTAAGAACAACAGACGCAGGTGAAACGTGTCTTAGAAATGTCTGTAACATCAACTCATCCTTATGAAACAAATGTTAATAAGGACCAAAATCATCCATATTAACCTTTGTATGCCAGAGAGATATGAAAGAAGAGATTGGTAGTCTGTCTCACGACCCGGATGAAAACGTCATCGAGGTGCGTTTTTTGTGAAAATACACTTTTACAAATAATATTATAGCTCATTGGTTGTTCAGTCTATCATTCCAAAATTTTAGACATGTTGGCGTCCCCTGTGGGACATGATTAGAAGTGTTTCCAGGAGGCTCAATAAATGACTTTGTAGTTGTCAAAGAGGATGTAGAAAAATAAAAACAGAAATAAATTATGCATTTTCTTTCATCTTGTGCCATGTTCACGGTGTACATTTATTTGAAAAGATCAACCATACGTTTCTACTTGCTTTAGGTCCAGTGTAACAAGAGGTTCTTTGGGTTATTTTTTTAGGCAGAATTTTACAATCGGGGGATCCCTAACAGGTTAAGAAAGCCATAGTCTAAACCAGACACAGAAAGGTTTTTAAGCTTGAGTCCAGGTGGAGGGTGGTAGCAGGCGTGTATACACTGGAACAGTTAAAGGCAAGCTGCCCAACCTGACCTTTCCCAGACTGGGCCAATGGACAGACAGGGGTTTCCGAATCTGTCTGAACCTAGTGTCAGATGTTGCATGAATCATTAACACAACATCAGTCAGGTGGCTTAACATCCAGCAGTTGGCTCTTCAAAGAAGAACCATGCCCACTTCTAAATGTTTAAAACGTATCCACAAACATGCATTTTACATGAAAGCACTGGCTGTTGCTTCACTTGAACTTGGGTGTCCAAGCTGTGTTTCTGTTCACAAGTATAAACACTTCTGCGTGAGTGGCTGTGTAATTTGCATCCTACCCCATCATTTGCTGCAAGATGTAGCTTTGGCCCTTAGTTAGCAGCCTGACGTTTGGCTATGAATGTCAGTCGCGTACGCAGCTAACACAGCGATGTATTGTCGTGGGAATGTGAGATCAGCAAAACAGTGATGGCATGGTTGGGAAGCCCCCAGCCTTTGAGTGTGGAAGTGGAGCAAAGTTCAGAGCTCCCACCCACATGTCAGCTACCATTTGCAACAGACTGAGAGAGCCCTGTGACACACGTTTCCCTCCGACCATGTGCTCAACAGCATTATTTAGATGCAGCTGTTTTTCAACAGTGGAGGTTTGGACCAGCAGTTATTCCCACCCGTCACCCATCAGGAGATGAGCTATAGAGAGGAAAACATGGCAGTCTGTCCCTATAATCTAGCTAGCATTCAAATTGGCAACCAATTCATGTAAAGGCTCTGGTAAAAATTAGCGCACTAGATGAGATTAGGGTGCCAGTTGAAACACAACCTGGATTACACATGCTCATCAGGTTCACTGTACGAGACACGCCTCCTGTCTGTACCATGCTGTCACTTGTTATCGTCAGACTGGACCAAACCAGTTCAGACGTTGAACTAAATACCTGAAGGAGATCATTGCTGGCAAAGGAGTTCAAACCACTCATCTGTCCTAAATATTCTGGAACAACTCGCTAAATCACAAAGCAAGACTTGAAATGACGTGAATAAATAACGGAATTTAACATGAGCTGACCTATTATCCTATATTTAAGAAAAACAGCCGCTCGTAGGCGTTAAGCACGAACACGTTTCTCTGGTGTCGTGCAGCAGCTCGTTGACTGGTTAAGTCAACAGTTTGAGAAGCAGCAGTTTGGATGCAGCCCAAGTTAAATGTGGGACTGTTTGTGCCAGGTCACAGGACCCATCTACGCTGTGTTCATGCACACGCACGTGCGTCAATGGACTGGCACTGTAACTTGTTAGTGTGAGGATTCAAGCTCTTGTTTGTAGTCATTGCCAATGGAATACTGCACTATAGGTACTTCGTTGTATGTTCTCGTTCCGCCTAATAAGTTTATGCCTCGGGGGGGCTGAGCGCATTTCTGAATTTAACTAATTATGTGATACCATGTACTCAAATTAAGCTCTGAAAACTGTTCAAATGGATGACAGTCAACAAAATTAGAATACAGAAATCATTTTGTACCATATGGAAGTAATCACTGTAGGGAAATATCATCCCCATTTGGCTGTTCAGGGCAACAAATCTGTCTGTATTCGAAACATTTATGATTCACTCTATTAACAGAAACAGTTGTCATTCCTTCATGAGTAACGGCCGAACACAGGATGTCTATGGTTAGTCATGTAGGAACGTCGTTGCGGTAATAGCTCATGTGTCATCTACTGTGAGGCCCGTGTGTTCCAGGGCATCCCAGAGCACCAGCTCTCATTACTTTAATTTATCCTCCCATCAGATTATGGGGATGAAAATTGGATTATATTTTACCGCCCCACGTGAGGTCTATGAGAGTACTGCACAGCTTCAGTTTCTTTCACGTCCTGCCCGGCTGCTTTTAGGAACATCTTTACTGTTCTGTGGCCAGTGGGCTGTATTCGATGCTGTTCAGCTTTGTGAGGATGTGCCTTTCTGTAACACTTTCTCCCAGGAAATGAACACAAAATATTAACTATTTAGCATCATGGCTCTGTGTGGCAGCCAATAGTAACCCTGCCACATCTGTGTTCCCCTATTCAGTATCATCTGTAGGCACCAGGCCCTACAAGGACAAAGCTCCAGTTCTGTGGAGTACCAGGCCCTACAGCTGGTGTCCAGTCTAGAGCACTACGGCGTGGAGTGGCACTGGGTCAGAGATGCCGAGGGACAGAGGCTGGCCGTAGGAGTTGGCCCTGAGGGCATCTCCGTCTGCAAAGAGGACTTCAGTCTGGTGAACAGGTAAACAGACATTGGTGTGATTATTACAAATTTTGTCTATAAAAGAGTAGGGTATACCGCAACAATTCAGGCCCTAATGTAGAATAATACATTTGTATATTGTTTATGTATCATAAATGCACCATATTGAAATGCAAAACAGAACTTTAAAAAGTAATTTTTTTTAAATGCAACATTAGAGGATTACATTGTAAATAATTTTATTTCTTAACTTCTACTCATTATCTTTTCTAGGATTAGCTATCCCATTATACAAATAGCCACCCAGTCGGGTAAGAGCGTGTACCTGACTGTGACCAAGGATACCAGCGACAGTGTTGTGCTGCTGTTCAAGTTGATCAGCAACCGGGCTGCCAGCGGACTGTACCGGGCCATCACAGAGACGCACGCTTTCTACAGGTCAGAGAAAAAGCTGCGCAGGGTTTAGTTGTGGGGAGCCAAAAACAAATGGTCATTAGCCACATTGACTCCTCAATCACCCTGAGAATGAGTAACCTAAGGGTTCGTTAATTGTTCTGGCTTCACGTTATACTGCCGAGGGGTTGCAGACTTTTCCACTTCATTAGTCAAAGTCCAGATCAGGTTCATACCATCATTACAGTGCTGGTCTTTCTAAAGCCTAAACGTTCTGCTCTGGGTAACACTGATTCCATGCATACACACAGTGCTCTGGCCTTACGGGAGGCAGTTTGTAAAACTACTGTTTACCAATTCAGCAAATGCTTTTATGTCCTTGTTTTGAGGTGCTACTGATGAGGTTGTAAATGGCCCAGGACAGGTGTTGGTGTTAATTAAAGACTAGGTGCTTTGTTGTTCCTGATAACATAGATGTCAGCCAGTTGAATTGTGCTATAGCAAACTGCAGAAAAGAAATTGTTTTCACTGACTGACAATTGTTTGTGTGTAGCGTGTGACCAACTACAGAGCTGGGCTATTATTACACAAGCTTAATTACCTTCGTAGTGTGTCAGCTTAACCAACTGTCAGGGGGTGGACGACGCATCCACTGAACTGTTGATGTTTACTGGACTAAACCTTTAGGTGCTTATTGATGTCAGATAGTTTGGTTGAATTTGACCCCTGACCTTTCGTCACTGACATGTCGTTTCCCTCCAGGTGTGACACGGTGACCAACGCAGTGATGATGCAGTACAGCCGCGACTTCAAGGGCCACCTTGCCTCTCTCTTCCTCAACGAGAACATCAACCTGGGCAAGAAGTACGTTTTCGACATCCGCCGCACCTCCAAGGAGGTCTACGACTACGCGCGCCGAGCACTCTACAACGCCGGCATCGTGGATTTGGTGGCACGGGCAGCAGATGCAGATGGTGCCAGGACGCCGTCGTGCCGCAGTCCCGTGCGTGGCCAGGAGGAGACGCTGGCGGACGACTGCGGGAGCTGCCAGCAAAGCAGGGCGCTACAAGAAAGGCTACAGAAGCTTAGGGAGGCACTGCTCTGTATGTTGTGCTGTGAGGATGAGATCGACGCAGCCTTCTGCCCCTGTGGTCACATGGTCTGCTGCCAGTCCTGCGCCAACCAACTACAGGTAAACACACGCCACCTGTTGGGTTCGATCACATTGGGAAAGCGAACGCATGATGGCAGGGGATAGATTTTAGAAAACACACTGACGTTTTTAGTGCAGTCAACCTCTTCCAGGCCTCAGGGGTCTCATTTTTTGTTTCCTTATCTCTTATATTATCGCTTAAAGTTAAACTGCTGTGGTAAGAGAGGGAAGTCATCCTTTCTTTAGTGTCCTTGAGGAAAAGAGCACTCTGAGGGGAAGGAAGCTGTTGAAAAGTATTGGAACCTGGCCAGAGGTTTTCTTATGCCCATTTTCCATTTACTATTTCTAAAGCGTGCCGAGGCTGACCATGGATATTTCCAGTTCACTACTGTTTGTAGAACGGTTTGCACGTTTCAAGCTTGTATGAATGACTGGGAGAGAATTTGCTACTATACAATGTTATATAGTAAGGAAAGCAATTGTATGACTCAACCACCTGCAGAAAATATTAATAAAATGATAGGTAGAACAACAATACCATGCAATTTGTAAGTCTGATTCAAACAACTGTTAGCACAGTAACGTATATTTGAGTTTAACAAGGGCACTGTGTAGAGTTTTGCTAGTGTGAACGATTGCAACTTCCTCTATCAGAGACTTGCTTATAAACCTGTAAAAACTACGTAGTGTTTTTTTACACACACAAGCACTGCCTGAAATGCAAAATAACTCTCAAAAATTGACCTGTGATTGCTAGATTAAAATGGAATAATAAAAATGTAATCAGTAATGATTTTACTCATTGCTATTTTTATGTAATATTTATATAAGTGCATATAAGGGAAATTTTATTTAGAATCCTCAAGGGAATGGGTCAATTAAAATAAACGAATGAACATTGGCTGTTGAATTTCTCTGTTAGCAAGCCTACCCACCAGCCTGTTGTGTCCTATGCAAGTACCGGTAATAGTTTTCCCCCCTTTGATACATCCCGACTCGGTCTGCTTTGAAGTGGGCTGGTGATCGATCAAAATGCAATCCAACTTGTAATATGCGTGGTGTGGCACGGTGTGGCCCTCGAATGGAAAATGGGCATTAGTGTTTAGTGGTAAAATGTATGAAGCACTCTGGGGTTTCTGCCCTAGTCACACCCTCAGGAATACCCAAGTAAAGTTTGGACTCAAGGAAATGCTTGAATTTTCTTGAGTCACACTTTCTCTGAGCTGTAACCTTTCTCAACTTTAAAGCTTTTTAAAAAATGGATTGAGCGTAATGCTCCCAGGGGTTGAGCTAACCTGATTGTCCCTCATGCAAATCTGTTAAATGTTCTCCAACTTTGGTTGAACTGCCATGCCAGATGGTGAATTAGTGGCTGTAGATTAAAGCTGCCGGCAGCCTGCCAGTACTTCGCTCCTCCATTAAATCCATAGAGAAATAGGTTGTGGTTGAAACTCAAATCCAGTTAGCGAGAGGAGATAGAACAGTAGGTTGGAGCTAGAGGTCCTAGGCAGTTAAGTGACAGGCTTTTACACGCTACAGTTGATTGGCTCAACAAGGTTGAAGTGTTTGTCCACCCGTGTGTTCTCCTTGTTTGGAAATCTGCTTATGGATTTGCCTGTGTGATGGTGTGTCGGGGTTTATCAACGCGGGAAATTCATTCGAAATGTGGCCAGTGTTTTTGTAACGTGTAGACCCTGTTTTAAATCATCGTGGCTGCATGTGAACGGTTTGTACATTGAGTGGTAAACCAACACTGCCCACCTCACAACTTTCTTTACGATACTGATTCTGTCATCATACAAATCATGTAAACAGCTTGTTCAATGTTGACCGACCCACCATCCCCTCCTCTCCCCAGTTGTGTCCAGTGTGTCGGTCGGAGGTGGAACACGTGCAGCACGTCTACCTTCCCACCTGCACCAGCCTCCTGGACCTGAGCTTCAGCCACAATGAGGACAGCCGCTGCCCCAGCCCTATTCACAGAGCCGTGGGGGGGCTGGAACACCGTTGCCACACCAAGGACTACAACCAACAGGAGTCAAAGATGTACCAGAGCGAGACATAGACTACTGCCCAAATGGCCCCTGTCAGTTCCCTAAATGGGTTTATTCCACAGGGACTATTTCTGACACCATTTCCCATGGGTCATTTGGGTTTTTGTGTATTAACTTTCCACTCTTCAGTTAGTGGTTCCTTCACTCCTGCTGATGTTTTTAAATGGATTTTGGATTACCACCCTTAATTTAAGGATTGTGTATTGTTTGTCTTTTATTAACTTAATTGCATCAGTTGATCTGATCTGCGTTTTTCTTTCTTTTGCCATTTGATTTCTTTCCTCATTTTGAATGTAGTTTTGTTGGCTTCATAGTTTCGCTTCCTGTCTGTCTACCAAACGTGAATTATATATTGAGCTCACAACCTGTAATGGTAGTACAAGGACATTCTGTGTTTTAGGAGAATTATTTACCTTGTAAAATCTATTTCGGTTTGAATTTTTTACCTGTCTTTTAAGTTTCAAAACATGTTTTATGAATTAAGAGTGAAATGATTTGCTACTTTTCTGTTCCATGCAGTTTAAGCTAAGGAGAAGCTGTTTGGATGCCAAGAAACAGTATGACTGCATTGCGTTTCCACTGAGACTGGTTGTGTCCTAAAAGACAGCAGATTCAGTGTAGTGCACCACATTTACTCTGTACTGCATTAGGAATTGGGTGGATTTTGGATTCAGACCAGGGTCTGTCTTGGCGATAAGCCTGGTATTGTTCTATTGATGTGTAGATGGGTGCTAAGGCTCTGGAAATAAACCAGAACACCAAGATGGTTCAATGACACTCCCGTAGTGCTTTCCCAAAACTAAGATTCCTATGTTCTATTTTTAAGTTATGTGATTATTTATTAGTAGGGCTGTTTTTGTAGCCTGAACTGAGGTCTTTGTGCTGACACTTAACTAGATCATGACAGAGCTACACAGTGCCAACATCCGACACAGGTTTGTGTGCTTCCCCAAAACCACATGATGTTGTGTTCTGTGTGTCCGACTAGTGAGCTGTTTATGATTTTATAGTAAATGGGTACTAGTTGATCTGTCAGTGTGATACTAGCTGCTTTTGTGTTTGTATTTTTTTGTTGTTGAGGGAAATGATTGATGGGGATTTACACTGTCACTTTACAATGAAGCTTCTCAAGTGTATTATTAATGGGGGGTTTGCCTTAATGTAGCAACACATGTGCACTCTAAATGGCTCCCTATAACCTATGAAGTGCACCTTTTTTGAGAAAGGCCCCTAAGACTGGTGATGGTGATAAGGGGCCATTTGAGACCAGCCCAAAGTGTGTTTTTGTCTGCATTCTTTCTTTGCACACACTGTTTGTTTGAAAGATGATATTGAAAAGAGAAATCTGTTTTCTATATTGCTGGCACCATTAAGTACATCACTGCAGGGGATTGTTTCTACAAGTATGATTTGTTTCTGTTTTTTGAAGCAAAATCTATGCTCTATAAATGTACAAATATATAACTTGATCTTTTATATTATATTTCTTTGAACAAAAGTATTAATAAAATTGTTTTTTTTAACATTTCCTTGTTGAGTTCATCATTTGACAGTGTTGATCAGTCACATTTTACCAGTTTTCTGTCAACATTGCTGGTTTGTCGTTTCCCTCAATTCTTATTGGATATTCATAGTTGAAGGGTCAGGGGTCAGATGAAGATTTTGAGATTTATTGATGGGGGGGACTTGTGATTTAAGGTGAATGACTCTTGTGGGGTTGAAAGGTAACCAGGCCTGGAGTATAGTCTACTTTTTCTGAGCTGCCATAAATTGTTTAAGTAGTAAATCATAATTTTCTCTACATTCGTGGTTCTCAAACCTCTCCTGGGGACTCCCAGCCATGCCATATGTTAGATGTATTACAGAGCTAGCACACCTGAATCAACTTGTCAACTAATCACCAAGCCCATACCTGCTTGAATCAGGTGAGCTAGTTCAGGGTTACAACAAAACTGTGAGACAGCTGAGGGTCCCCGAGGAGAGGTTTGGGAACCACCGTTCTGCATTGATATGCTGATAGTTTTCATTGATTTGAACACGTGTGTGTGTGTGAAGGAAAATCCACCGATTTCAGATTCCACACATTATCCCAGAGTGTTGAATCTCCTCTTATTGACTGACACATCTCAGGCAACATAAAAACTGTTGAGAGAATTAAGAACCTGGTGAAACCCAGAACACACAGGGAACTTCTGTTCATGTGAGGTGTGTCACTTTCCCTGAACAGCTTTACATGGCATCTGCAATATTTACAGCTGTTCTATTGTTCTTTTCCATTACATAAGTAATAACTATTGACCTTTTGTTTTCAACCAAATTGTGGGGTAATAAGCATTTGACTCCAGAAAATATTGCCAAGAAAACAGTTTTAATTATGTTTTTTTTTAACTTCATTTAGACAGTCAGCCATGGAACATTAGTCAGGCAGATTCAGACTTAATCAATCCACTAGCTCTTGTTTTTGTTTGACCTGTTAGATCAACTGAAATTATAGTCTTTGTAAATTAGAGTAGAATAATCAGAATTGGGCAGCCTGTCTAAACACAGCCATAGAAAATCCATCAACATATTTCTTCTCTGCAACATCTGTATCCATATGTTATTTTAAAATGCATTAAACAAGCTTACGTGGATCACATGTTAAAATGAAAATATAATGAATGACGGTAACACTTTATTTTGAGAGTCCATAAAGTGTATCTGTAGATGCTCGACAGATTATCTGCAGACGATCAATAACATTTTAACAAACTATCTACTAACCCTAATCCTAACCTTAACCCTTCCCCTAGGGTTAAGCCTAACCTTAACCATTACCCTAAATCATATTCTAAACTTACCCCTACCCTTAAACTACAAAATTAGTTGCATATCAACAGATAGTTTGTTGATAGTCATATCATCAACGAACTGTCTGTAGAGCACCTACAGATGGAATTTCGGACTCTCCAAATAAAGTGTATCCTGAATGACAGAAGTGTACAAATGGTAATATAAAATAATAATCTGCCATTAAATTAAAAAAAGGATTATTCCATACCTTAGAGCATAAACCCCAAAAAATGTATTTTAATTTGCATGACTGTTACATAATTGTCAGTAAAATAATATGCTGTATCTGTTACATCAGGGGTCCTCAAACCCTTCCATGGAGGGCCTAG
>JACXGM010006009.1:9536-24878 GCA_016801145.1 Umbra pygmaea
CAGGCAGCAGTCTGCCCTCCGCCAGAGCCTCAGGCAGCAGTCTGCCCACCGCCAGAGCCTCAGGCAGCAGTCTGCCCACCGCCAGAGCCTCAGGCAGCAGTCTGCCATCCGCCAGAGCCTCAGGCAGCAGTCTGCCCACCGCCAGAGCCTCAGGCAGCAGTCTGCCCACCGCCAGAGCCTCAGGCAGCAGTCTGCCCACCGCCAGAGCCTCAGGCAGCAGTCTGCCCTCCGCCAGAGCCTCAGGCAGCAGTCTGCCCTCCGCCGGACCCCCGTCTCAGCCGCCGCTGATCTCCGGACCCCCGTCTCAGGCACCGCTGATCTTCGGACCTCTATTGCTGACGCCAGCTCCGGACCTCCCAGACGCCCTGCCACCCTGGCCACCTGAGCTGCATTTCCCCAGGGCCCCTCTCTGTCCCTCCAGACCCAGGTCCCCTCTCTGTCCCTCCAGACCAAGGTCCCCTCTCTGTCCCTCCAGACCCAGGGCCCCTCTCTGTCCCTCCAGACCCAGGGCCCCTCTCTGTCCCTCCAGACCCAGGTCCCCTCTCTGTCCCTCCAGACCCAGGGCCCCTCTCTGTCCCTCCAGACCCAGGGCCCCCTCTCTGTCCCTCCAGACCCTGGGCCCCTCTCTGTCCCTCCAGGCCCATGGCCACCCCCTGGTCGCCCTTGCCCCTGGCCGCCGCCTGGTTTACTTGGTCCTGGGTTCTCTGCCTACTGCTCTCGTCCCCCCTTGTTTAGCCCACCTCGGTGTTGTGGGCTGTAGGGGGGGGGATTCTGTCACACATGGGTTGGGGTTTTCATGTATTGTCTTTGTGATTCCTCTGTATGTGTTGTTCTGCCTCCCTCTTGTGTCTAGTTTGGGTATTTAGGGGTTTGGGTGGATATTGTTGAAGTCACTGGTTAGTCACAGATGCATTGTATTAGTAATTAGTTCATCATAGTATTTAACCATGTGTTCTCCCCTTGTCTCTTGTCGGTCAATGTTTTACTGTGGCATCTACGTGTTCCTGTTCCACGTATTGTAAAGTATATATGAAGAAGACTTGTTTCGCCCCACGAGGCAGTGTTATTTTGTTTCGTCAATAAAGTATTTTGGATTATTGGAACCTTCGCGCCTGTCTCTACCTTAAGACGTGACAAGTGTGTTGTTGAAGTTTGGAAGTTTATGCATATGCTCTGTACTTGTGAGTTAGCTGTCATTGTCCCATGCCGCTGTGAGAGCATGGTAATATATATGATATCATGGTGTATTCGCATTTACTTTTTCACCTGCAACTGTACTAGGTTGGGAAAAGAGTGTGGTATGTGCTTGAGTTTATGCGTACGTTCTACATATATAAAAAAAAATCAGTGTTAATGCCACTGTGAGAGCATAATAAGCTATATATATGTATACCCGCTGTGCACTTGCTTCAGCTGTTTGCTTGCAACTTCATTACATGTATGTTTTCCCGGCTAGTCCATTAAACATGCAACATGCAACAAATACCTGCCTTGGTCTCCCTCTCTCTCCATATCCACCCTACACATTGTGACAGCATCAGTACAGCGTACATCATTGCTAAGCAAACAGTGTGGAAGTGCACTAATTTTACGGCCATTGTGTGATTACTAAATTGAGGCAGAAAACTCCCAGTGTTTTGCAAAAGTGGCAAACACAGCATTTGTGTTTGCTAGCAGATGTTTAAGTGAGTCACATGATTAATTTAAGTGCAATAACACTACAGACAGCAATATTGTATGGGCTGAGAAGTTTGCTTTTCCCACTCTTTTTGAAATAAGTTTAAATTAATTGTTTACTTTGTTTCCTTATTCAGCTTTGTGAATGAATATAAGTAGTATGTTTTTAAAACATTTATGCCACAAACATTGTTACTTCATATTTGTTTTTTCCCTCCAAGCAGAAATCAATGTGAAGCCCCTATCCATGCAACATGAATAAACATTAACATTAATAAAATATCTTATTAGATGTATTGTTTGCCGTAGACCTACACTGTGTTCTTTCATTGCTTAATTTAGCTGTCAATGTAAAGTGGTGTTGAATCAACCGATTGTAGTAGGGTATGCTTGTGTGCAGAACTTTAGGTATTTAGTCCTTCACTGTTTGCTCTTGTACACACCTCACTTGTATCAAATTAGCTCCACCCAGACCAAACCTCCCTCATTAGCTGAGATAAGTTGGAGCAAGAAGAAGCGGAACTTCAGGAATTTGATTTAATTAGCGAGAGACACTTATGAGAAGGGGGCAGTATGGCTAACATGGTAGTGGTGGGTCGCGACACCTGTACCGTGAATGAGGTCGGCATGGAAGGGAGTTCGGATGGGAGGGTGGGTGTTGCCGGTGTGGGGGTACATTTTGAGGAGTCACCTTATGTACGGAGGAAGAGGAAGCGTGCACAGAAGAAATAGGGTGGTGAGTGTAGTTTAGGAGAGGGTGAAGGGCTGGCACAGGGAGATGTGGAACAGGGATATAAGAAGTTGGTGGTGTTTGCAGCCCCGACATGTAGGGTGTTGCACCCCGACTGGGATGCTGGAAGATGCATGGTGTTTGAGCAGTGGTAGGGTACTTATTGTGGTGGATAGTATGTCCCAAAGGGATAAGTTACTGAAGTTGGAGGTGAAACGCCAGGTGCCTGGGAGTGCTGCGAAGGTGGGAGGGGTGATCACGGGTGTTCTGGAGGGTCTGTCCATGGAGGAGCTTAAAGAGGTGGTGTCGAGAGGGGTTGTAAGGAAGCTAAACAGTTGGGTAGTAGGTCGTTGGGGTTGGAGAAGGTGAGTCCGACGGTGTTGTTGGAATTTAGAGGGCCGTGGCCGAGTAGGGTGCACATTGGGTATCTTAGTTTATATATGTGAGGGAATATGTGGCACTGCCACTGAGGTGCGTATGGGGCATGTGGCTGCTGTGTGCAGAGGGCAGGGTAGGTGTGGTAGGTGTGCGGGTCCACATGAGTATGGTAAGTGTGGGGTAGGGGACAAGGTGAGGTGTTGTGATTGTTGTGGGGTGCACAGCTGCGTTTTGGGGGGTGTATGGTTCAGAAGCGGGAAGCAGAGGCTCAGTGGGTTAAGGTGGTGGATAAGCTCATTTATGCTGAAGTAGTATGGAGAGTGGGGGGCCTTGGGTTGGGTGTGCTGGTGGAGAAGGAAGGTATGGGTGTTCATAAGGTGGTGTTGTCTGAGATGTGTAAGCATGAGTGTGTGGTTGGTAAGGATTCATTGGTGGTGTGCAGGGATGAGTTTTGGCATTTCTGTGTAGTGTGTAAAGAACTGTAGTCAGGTTAAGGGGAGGAACACTAGGATAGATGTTGTGGTGGGTGCTGCTAGGGAGTTTATGGGTGTTACTGACGTCATGGGGGAGATGATTCATGAGTTTATGAAGGTGAGGGGGGAGAGTAGGTAGTGGGATGTGGGGGGTGCTGGGGGTGAGTAGGGGTGGGTATTGGGCAGTATGTCCAATTCTTAGGGTGGTGGGTTGAGTTGGGTGGACCTGAATTAGGTGCGCCGTGACCAGCCTTACACTCCAGGACAGTTGGGGGCGGTATATGCACCTGAAGTCAGTTGTGATCCGCCATTAAACCCATAGAAGAAGAAGAAGAAGAAGAAGAAGAAGAAGAAGAAGAAGAAGAAGAAGAAGAAGAAGAAGGAGAAGAAGAAGAAGAAGAAGAAGAAGAAGAAGAAGAATGGCTGCCTCTGGTGTTCTCTGCCTGTCAGTTGCCACATGGGACCCTCTCTGTGACCATTTACGTAGGTGAGTAGATTGAAACCCATTTTGATACCCATTTTGATGCAGTTTACAGGAATCCAAATTTCCCCTGTCTGGAGTGGTGTGATATATTTCTTGGTCTACTGAGCACATGGTGTAAGGTAGGAATAACCAGCAGCAAGTTATGATGGCGACTGAAAGCAGGGACCGACTGGCCATCGGGACGTTCGGGACGTTCCCGATTGGCCAGTCCATTCTGAGCCGAATGGGCCGTCATATTTAAATTTGACGGCTGGTCAGCCAGTTACAGTCCTGCCTGCAGCACCCGAAGCAAAAAAAAAACTTCCGTGGTGAACCCTATATTTAGATGAGCTACGTAGAAACCGAGATGTGAGTGACGGACGCGGGGAGCGACAGATACAGTGTGCGTGTGCCAACGGACTGTGCCGTGCCACCAAAATCTGCGCCGGGCCGAATGTTTGTCCCAGTACATCCTTTACTGAAAGTAAAGGTTATTGCACATTACTGGTAAATGTGTTTTTAATGTGTACATTTTTTCCAACTTGTAGGTTGTCAGCTGCTGTTTTGCCTTTATTTTTTGTTAATTTATTTCCTAGGACTTTCCTGTTAAAGGGCCACCAGATGGCACTCCCTGTTTATGCTGCTTGTATTTTATATATGACCAACTGTTATCATTAGTTGTTTCCTTTTTAGTGGAGCTAGTAGCCAGCTTGTGGTGGAGGCTAGGCATGCTAGTGTGGGTCCCTGCAAAGTTTGTATTGATTGTATTGCACTCGAGCATGATTTGCGTTGGCGCGATTTGCAGTGACTATCGATTGCTGTGATCACCTGTGGCGGGTACGATGATGCACCCCTGGGACACACCCTAAGTTTGCCTATCCACAGCTGGCCTCTGCCCACTTCCCCTTTTCATTTGGTAATTTTAAGTAACTGGGAGTGTAATTTAAAAAAAGAATTTACCTTTAAAGTTATCCACATTGTAGTTTATATATTCTATTATTAAATTGGATTATCGTAATTTGATTAATCTACATTTCTAACCACCCTCATTTCAGGCACTTCCAGTGTTTAATAATTACATTTCCATGTTTATTTTTTGGAACCACGTCTCTGTCTTTCTTCTGTTAATGGACCTGTGTAGCCTTTGTATAACTGGGTGTTAGTTAAGGTAAAAGTAAAGCATATCTTGGGGTGAAAGTCCCTAGGTGGCGTTGTCTGTTAAATTCTGGTGGCGGTTACTCCTGTGGAGCCACCCCACCTTGCCAAACAATGATCAGAATCGAAATCAGAATTGTAATCAGAATGTCTTTAATAGTCACTTGTAATATCAATACAACAGAGTAATGAGTGACTGGTAGGGAATGTAAGAAACTATCAGCAGCAGCAAAAGTAAATAGTAGCCTATACACAGTTATGCTAGTGTAAACAGCAGATAATCTAGATAGTACACAAGGATGTGAGGCAGTTCAGCTAATGAATAGTAGAACATTTTCTTTAGGGGTGTAACTGTATGCTAAAACGATCACTCCAGAAGCCTAAACAACTCAAAATAGTTGTTCCGGTCACATTTCCCACATGACAGAAAGTAAAAACAACTTGACAATGTGTTTTGTCATTTCAAACTTGGGCAACTTAAGTATCCAAATTTCCCTACAAAGATGTATTTTACAGATTACCTGTGTAAACTACTGGACAGAACATGTGTGACGTCAACCATTGGTTGGTGGAGATCTGATTTGTGTCATCGAGTTTGCCGTTACCGGCGCAGCCTTTTCGGTTGCAGATGAGACCATTTTAGATGAGAGGGTGTCTAACAAAAAGATTGGCTAACGAAAAACAGTATTAGAACAAAATGTAACGTTACTTACCTAAACCCGAACGCTGAACAAGACATTATTAGGCAACTAAAGTGACACAGTCGCCAATTTTAAAATCATTTTGTATTGCAGAAGACTAAAACTAGCGATTGATACAATAAACTCATTGAAAATGTTTACTGAGTTAATAAATCAAGTGAGAAGTCTCATTTTCTCATAGACTTCTACAGAAACCGTCCTCCTTTTGCAAACGCACGTGTCGCCCCCAGCTGGAATTCAGATAGAATGCAGGTTTAAGGCACTTCTGCATTTGCATTACTTTGCCAAACCGTAAGGTAGCCCTGTGATTTTATGTCATCACAGTGTTTTTTGAAAACTAGGGAGAAGTCAGCTACATTGGGCCATCAGGTAAAATGGGCCAAATAAAGTTGTTACTTGTAGCATCATATCTCTTGATATCTTTACAGCATAACTAATCTCGCATTGTTGTTTCAACACATTTGGACTTGTAACAAGAGTTTTGTGTGTTAGAGTATGTTTGGTGTGCCACAGGTCTGGTATGTCCTTAGCCAACGGTGTGACTGGTGGTGTTGGTGGTGTTGGTGGTGGTGGTTGTGTGCGGTAGTAGGGCTGTGGCTTCCTTGTTGTCACATTTCTGCATGCTGAAGTTTTTACTCGTTCTCTTTTCTGTATTTAGCCAGACTGTTTGCTGTGGTTTGACGATTTTTTGTTGTATCGACATTGTCACCCTACGGCTCTGATTGTAGATTATTTTGTGGGATACATGCTATGTCGCATCGTTGCGTGCATTCGCACAGCCGGTTGATGGTCTCGCCGTAGGCCTTGGCCTTTCTGGTGGTTGGTTTTCTGTCCTGTTGTGTTGGGAGTTGGCTTTTTGTTCGTCAATCAGGTTCTTTTGGGGTGCTGCGTGGTTCATTCGGACTGTTGTGGTTAGCATGGTTGGGTTGTTAGCGTCATGTTCGTTGTCTTTGCCTTCGCGTGTCAGGTGGCTTAGTGGGAGGGATTCTTTGTGGTTGGACAGTTGCTTACTGTTTGGCTGAATCTAGTTGTGTCCTTGTGCAGGGCATTTTGCCTGTGTTTCTTGGGGGACTGTCCCTGTGTTTACTTCAAGCCGTATTTGCTGTCGGTCACTGGATATACGTGTCCGCTTAATGATTGTGGATGTTTTTAACCACTAGACGGCGATGATTGAATTATGTAAATTTCATGATGACTGCTTTTCTGAGCTCTGTTGAGGGATGTTTTTCTGTGACCTCTTGTTCTTGAGTTTTGGTTGGTTGTTATGTCGTAGTTATCAAGTGCTGTCTTCCTCACGTTTCCTGGATCGCCTGGGACTGATTTCGATGGTTGTCTATGTTGCTTGTGTTTTCAGGCCACGTTGCCGCTTCTGCTGGTTTTGGGGATCTGAGCGGTTTCCGGTGCATTTTCTAATTTAGTGTTATCCTTTTGTGGTTCTGAGTTTTTGTTGTACTCCTTGTATCCTATAGTGTTATTGGGGTTATTAGTGGCCAAAGAAACTATTACGGTGATTATGTAAATAGAGCTGCAGTTCACCAAAAAATTAACAAAGGTCTCTTGTTCCCTTCATTGACAACTGGTTAGAGGACTGATGTGGTATTAGTTTCATGATAATTAGCTAAGGACAGCAAATTTCCAGTTGACTGATTAACCATATCCTTCATTCTCTTGTATTCATAAGTCCCAGTGGTGAGAAGGGTATTCAGTTATGTGTACGGTTATTATTCACCGGCGATGTGCTTGATTGTTTTCATACAGGTTTCTGAGGATGGTACGGAGCAACTTGCTTGGGTTGTATCAACCATTTCCAGAATCTCACCTTTGCAGGTCTGAGAATAATAGGAGGCATGATGTCACATTGGTGTTGAGATGTTCTAACACAAACATAATTATTAATGGCATTCCTGTTGTGCTTTCTAAAATTGATAATGATTTTTCTTTGAATTCCATGATCCATACCTGCGGTGTCGACCACAAGATGCTGCTGGTGATCCACTATTCATCATTGATGCCGGGTCTCTTCGACTGGGTCTCTTCACGTGTGTGACAATTATGCATTCGATGTGGACAGCCTCCAGAGTTGTATACGCCTCATTCATTTTGTATTGGAGCGGCAACAGCTGCTTAAAGATCTGTTTCGGAGTCAACTCTAAAGGCTATAGAAAGATGGTCTTCAGGCGCTTATGAGCGTTATGTTGGACGTGGACATTTTGGAAGCACAAAGGTCTATGAGTGCATACATTTGTATTGCTTGATCAGTAGTGGAATATTATTGATCATATATTTTTGTTTGACGTTTATTGGTGTTTGTCAAATGTTTCAGGTGGATGGTGGGGTTTAGCATACGAGGATAAAGTGTTTGGTACGTATCTCACAATAAGATGTTTTGTCTTGCCGTGTAGGCCAGCGGTTGCATGAGAATTCATGCCTTGGGCTGGGGGCATCATTAGGGTCATACCTTTAGGGTATAGGCCATGATACGGGTAGGCGTTATCCTTGACTTGTGATCCGGAGTTCTGACAGTGGTAATTTGTCGGCCTGAATTATAGGTTGGGCAGCCCAGGACAACCGACAACGTCGGGTGTCGTCAAATCATTCATATACCGAGCTCTTCGATCAGGATTGTTATTCATAATATGCCGAATCAGGTTGTGAATAGAAATAATGTATGTACAATTTCTTACTATGTAATGTGGTTGCCCAAAGGTGCATAACTGTTTGCCAAAGATTGAGTCATAAGGTGTGTTACTTTAACATATTTTAAAAATAAATAATCTCAAACATGGTGTTTTCTTTCTGAAATGGCATAGCAGGTATCTGAGTAGAGATGGGTTCCTCATCTATATCGAATTACCGCATTTTAATAATAGACTAGTCACATAATAACTACACAGAGTATTTAACCGTCATTACGCTCATCATGCGTAGGGTCACATCTGCTGCAGAGTGCCCTTCTGCCCGCCCCTGCCCCACCTGTTGGTTCTGTCTGGGTTCTGTGTTTGGTCATGTTTGGTTTGATTGCGGGGTGTTTGGTACTGCATACTAAGCTCTACAATCAGGATTATGTTATTCATAAACTGCTGGGTCAGGTTGTGAATAGAACTTATGTATGTACGCTTTCTTACTATGTAATGTGGTTGCCCTAAGGTACAGAACCATTCGACAAAGTTTTGCCAAAGATTGAGTCATAAGCTGTGTTATGTTTATGTATTTATAAAATTTGTTAATATCAAATGTGCTGTTTTCTTTCTAAACACATGAAATGGCTGAATTGTATAGGGGTTGATTGAGTGACAACAGAGTGGTCCACAAAGTTAAGATATTATTGCCCTGCACAAACTAGAAAAAAGATACAAAAACACAGTGAAGGCACTGAATGTTCCCAAAGACACATTTGGAAGTGGTTCACAATTTCAAAGTTAAATGAACAGTGGTTAGACTACCTGGACAGGGCAGAAAAAGAAAGCTGTCAACAGCTGCAACCAGATTTCTGAGAATGCCTAGCCCCCTCAGACATGTGATGATTGGATTAAGCAATTGTAGACAGCTGAGCTGGCATATGCTAATCGTGGCAGGTTTTACAAATAGCAGCGAACAACAGGGCCAACTCCAGGCTATTTACAAATACGGCTATACAGTCTAAAAAAGCGAAATATTTGTATTATAAACTCACATCGCAAGTGTTTGCATATTTACTCTCACTGCCAGAAGGGGGAGACAGAAGTTCCACATTGCAACTTTAAATAATACAAAATATACACTCACCTAAAGGATTATTAGGAACACCATACTAATACTGTGTTTGACCGCCTTTCGCCTTCAGAACTGCCTTAATTCTATGTGGCATTGATTCAACAAGGTGCTGAAAGCATTCTTTAGAAATGTTGGCGCATATTGATAGGATAGCATCGTGCAATTGATGGAGATTTGTGGGATGCACATCCAGGGCACGAAGCTCCCGTTCCACCACATCCCACAGATGCTCTATTGGGTTGAGATCTGGTGACTGTGGGGGCCATTTTAGTACAGTAAACTCATTGTCATGTTCAAGAAACCAATTTGAAATGATTTGAGCTTTGTGACATGGGGCACTATCCTGCTGGAAGTGGCCATCAGAGGATGGGTACATGGTGGCCATAAAGGGATGGACATGGTCAGAAACAATGCTCAGGTAGGCCGTGGCATTTGAACAATGCCGGATTGGCACTAAGGGGCCTAAAGTGTGTCAAGAAAACATCCCCCACACCATTACACCACCACCACCAGCCTGCACAGTGGTAACAAGGCATGATGGATCCATGTTCTCATTCTGTTTACGCCTAATTCTGACTCTACCATCTGAATGTCTCAACAGAAATCGAGACTCATCAGACCAGGCAACATTTTTCCAGTCTTCAACTGCCCAATTTTGGTGTGCTCTTGCAAATTGTAGCCTCTTTCCTATTTGTAGTGGAGATGAGTGGTACCCGGTGAGGTCTTCTGCTGTTGTAGCCCATCCGCCTCAAGGTTGTGCATGTTGTGGCTTCAGAAATGCTTTGCTGCATACCTCGGTTGTAACGAGTGTTTATTTCAGTCAAAGTTGCTCTTCTATCAGCTTGAAGGAGTCGGCCCATTCTCCTCTGACCTCTAGCATCAACAAGGCATTTTCGCCCACAAGACTGCCACACACTGGATGTTTTTCCCTTTTCACATCATTCTTGTAAACCCTAGAAATGGATGTTCATGAAAATCCCAGTAACTGAGCAGATTGTGACATACTCAGACTGGCCCGTCTGGCAACAAATGCATATAATGGGCCAAAAAAGTATGTGTATTTTAAGAGATTGGTTAATTTTTTCCCTGTATTATTGGTGTGTTCAATAAAAACATAAAGTATATATATTATTTTACCTCTATGTAAAATTTGGGCCGACAGGACAAATTAATGGGAGGTTACATAGTGCAGATTTAATATATGAGAGTAGTCTATAGGCTATACTAGGCTATGTTTTCTTATCTCATGTCATGCCTACATGAAAACAACACTGTAATTTACTTCTAAATACATCTGTGTAACTCGCAAAGATATCAATTAAATACCCAATGAAAAGCAACTGTGGGCAACAACATGTTTACAGATGCCTTATTGTATATTCTACCTGTTAAAGTGCCAGCAGCTCAGACCACCAATAAAATGAGGTTTCATTGCATTAAACATTCTGTCTCGTACAGAAAATGTCCTTATTAAAATGCTAATATGCTGATGATTGTTTTCCTGGTAAATTTGATTGTTTCGGTAAACGTGTAATTTGTAATCATGTTCTTTTTTCTTTTACTTGCAAATTATTTATATATGCATTCTTCAAACCAAGTCGTTTAGTAGCCAAGACACAGGAATCTGCTATAATGTGTATGTGACCAGTGTAACATTGAACGTCTTTCAAGCATTTTATACGGCAACTCCTGGATCACACACACCCTAAACCGTTCCCTCCATTGTTTGCGCTCACACAGTCAGTTGAGTGTAACATTTCAAATCAGAGCAGGACTAGATCAGCGGGAAGGAGATGAGAGATGAGGGGGTGTGAGGAGGTTTTGGGGGGCGCCAGGAAGCCCCTGTCGTCTGTCTGTGGCATGTAGACCTGTGGGCCCTGCGAGGCCAGCTAGGTAATGGGTGAAATTGTGTCTGCTGCACAGCTTATACATCGCAGTGCTGGCAGTATTTATCTCTGTCTCAGACAATCCTACTGGGAGGCGGGGACGGGCGGTGAAATGAGAATCAACAGCCCCAGCTCCTCTCCAGCCTCCCGTCAGGTCATTTCATCTCCTCCCACTACTCATCCATGGCAACATGTAAGGTAGAAAAGAAAAATAAATGCATATATACATAAGCAACTGGAGAGCCACCTGCCTTTGACTCAGTATTCAACCTTCATTCCTGTGGTCGACTCAATTTATTTTGTCTAAATCCAAATAGACCTGGCTAATGGTTCCTTATCTCCTGATGCGTTTAACATGCAACAACGTGATTTAAATTATTTCCAGAATTGTCTCGGGCCTACTCTGTCCACTGACACTTTTAAAAGGCAATCCTCTTCAGTTCAAATCATTTTGGCACGGACTTTGCATATTTCATATCAGGCAAACATCACAGATTTTCCTTTCGGCACTCAGCTGCAGCACCTTCAAGTAAAACATGCTATTTCAAGTCCCCATCCCAAAATGATTACACATAAGTTTGCTTTACTGACATAGAATGTCTGTCTGGACAAGAGTGGCTGTTTAAAACTAACATGTAATTGTAAATAATGGTATTCATTTTGACATGATGCAACAGCATTGGGCATGAAGGCAGGAAGGAGGAAAAACAGATGAATGAGGGACAAGAGGAAAGTTCATTGTCATTCTCCTCAGTCACACCCCTACAACAACGGTGAGTCATCCAGGATTCAATTCACACCTGTTGTCAGATGGGTGGGTACATTCAGTTGACATTCAGTTGATTGCTTGAACAAATTTGCAAAGTAACGATGCAATTTGCTGCATTGTGCCAAGGGAGCATGGGACACACCAGAGATTTAGAATATGCCATATCCTTCTCGGGGGGCCTTGTGTTTTCGCTAGAATCATCTCACTACTAATTAGTACACCTGTAAACCAATCCACGAGTACCTTCAGACACAAGCTTTGATTTTATAGGACTAAGCAATGAAGAAAAATGTGATCAACATTAGTAGGATTACATTGCATTTTAGAAATATATTTTTTCCTAATTGTGTTACCGTTGGTTTACTTTGACCTATTCGATCAGTGATGCCTTAATTCCAGTATAAATTGTTTTATACTTTCTCCAATCTAAGGCAAACAATATCCAATAGGAAATGTTAGCATAAATATTTTGCAATTAAAATATTTTGTTTAGATAATGAATTGCATACACCCTGATCTTCAAAATGTCACATTTTTTCAGGACTGACATGATTGGTCTACAGTATATATAGAGTTTCCGTAAAAGCAATCAAGACATGTAATTTCTGTTGATCATAAAGTCCTAGTGAGCTTAGTCACTGTCTTGCAGGACAAGCTACAAAATGGTAGTCGTTGGTTCCAAACTGATTACGGCCCCCAGCACAAGGCAGTGCAAATTTGCATAGTGCTGCTTCCCGGGCTTTGGGATGGAGATATCAAATTATCTACCTTGCCATGTCACTCTCCAGCTTGTATGCAAATTGGGCACTTGCAAGTTAATTGGGTAATGACACAAGATCTGATAAGGTAGTGTTTTTTGCACATTTGGAAGTAGAGAAAAAAAGTTATCTTCAGACAAACAACTTATACAAACAATCATGAGTTTGGGTAGGAGGGGCACGGTATACATTTTTTGTCAGGGTTGAAAAAACATTTAGTTTATTGCTTAATACAAAATCTTACAAATAACGTAAATTGACACAGCATTTACAAACTTCATTCTGAGCTAATACACTTCGGCAGGAATTGCGCTCATCTGTTTACGAAGCAGTAGCAGAAGGGCAGTGACGTCCCTTCCCTTTCCTTGTTACATTTCTGGTCCCTTCCCTGTGCTCAAATGTTCACGTTAAGGTTGTCCAGACGTCTTTCCTATAGCCGTTCAAAGTTTGCTTAAGTAGCCGTCTGGCTTGTGAGACTATGTTGGAATGAGCAGTGTGAAAAGCATTGGCCAGCTCGGTGACTTGTGTTTGGATGGACGCCCTTCACCATCCTGCATTTGTACAAGGAGTTGTGGAGCTGCTGACAAGACAGGGTTAGTGGGAATTGGACAAGACCAATTGGGAGTGGAGAAAAATTGGGGGTAAAACAATAACAATAAAATTGCCTATAATAGACTAACAAAGAGCTCTGAACTACAGTAGCTATATGGGAATAGGAAACCGGCACTCAATGTCTGTCAAATTCTGTTAACAATGAAACAGACCAGGGAAAGAGTAGAAAACCAAAACTGAAACGCTCATCCACTCATGCACATGACAGTTTATATTCTGCTAAGTAATTACTCTGTAATGGACTTGGGTCCGTTTTATTACAGTAGAAGTGAAGACCACAGTGGCAGAGGGCGGATTACATTTTTTCTTTTTAAACAAAAGGGAACTTTGAAGTGACAAGTCAATGACTCTCGTGAAAGAATTGCGACAGGTTCAGAGGCTTTGTGTGCATAGGAGTATTGGAAACAAAATGACTATTCATGCCTTCTACATTCGCCACGAACCCCAGGGGCATACATTATGTCTGAGGCAATACAGTTTTAGGGTAAGTAGCATGCAAATCAAATTCAGATGGCAAATAGATTGGGTGTCGTTATTATTTTATAAAACAAAGCTTCATTTAATTTTCTTCATTTTGTATAACATCCGATATATGGAAAATTATAGCCTACCATATTTTTTACGTGTCCAGGAAGCATATGAAGTAATTCTGTATAATCTATGTTCAAGAATGGACACTGATTAAAAAATAATTCCATCTTGCTCTCAGCAACAACAAATTATATTCAGCGTCTTTAATCCTGAATTAGGGGACATGTTGATAGCAGGAAATTTCAGCACATAATAGGTCTGGTTAATGGTATGTCACACTCACTGAAATGACAACAATAAAAAAAAGGGTTAAAGAATAGGCCCTTTGAACCTTTCACTTACAGCACATGAGATGAGAAACAAAAGAATACAACCAAGTGAGAAGCATTCCCCTAATAGGACCTGACGCTGGAATTTGCATAAGTATTCCCTATGAACATAACCAAAATCAAACTGAATGAATCAACCATTCTCAGCCATATTTACATTTGTGCTCTAAATATTTGCATATGGACTGGAACCCATCAGCCACTGAAATAACTGAATTGAACAAATCTGGAATTATATTTAGCCTATATTTGCTGTACTTTGTCCTACCTCGTAATACAACCATATTGACACAATGTCCAAAAACAAAATGAGATGACATTTTAATGTCGATATGAAAGGGAAGCGACAATAACAAAACACCTGAGAGTGTACATGAAAATGCCCCCATGATTCATTTCTACAAAGTTTACAGTATTTCTCCAGTACGTCTTAAGTTCTTCAGCTCAGCAGGATGAGGGTACCTGTATGGCCCTTCTATTGTGTCGTTTATTTCTTCTTTCTGATTCGTCGGATGTCGATCCACCTCTGTGTAGTTCACTTGTATCTCCTGTGGTTGTGATTGATTAGCTGCGACCTGCCTAAGCACTCGAGCCCGACAGCGTCTTACTGGATAATCAGAAAACCACAGATCTCCAAAAAGAACACAGTTCTGAGGCAAAAGATGCAGCAATCTTAATAAACAAATGTTTTTAACAAAAATACTATGGGATTTGATACCCCTCATTCAGTGGATATATTCATTGCATGCGAAACACACGAAAGAGTTTATCCTAAGGGGATTTCTATAATTTTTCCCAGACCTTGATACCAGGTTTATATTTCATTTCTATATCCAGGCTGTTCTAGGGTAGATGTGTGATTAGATTGAAGCACCCAGCAGTAACGCTATGAACCCACCCCAGGAAGGAAAAGCAATGTTCCACAAGGCTACACATTCATTACTCAAAATAAATCTCCATTACACAAATGCTGTATGCATAATTATAGAAATAATTTTAACTGTGATTTTCTCACTCAGCTGAACTCCGTTAAATTGTGATTGACACCCAGTGGAAGTGAACGACTACCAAAGCTGCATGTGAATAAATAAATCTAGTCACGTACAAATGTTGAATATCATTTGGTA
>JACXGM010006010.1:0-12081 GCA_016801145.1 Umbra pygmaea
GGCTCGTATTACGCTCGGGACCGGAGTGAATGGAATGGTGCGCAACGCACAAAACCCAGTGTGTTTTTTTTGTTTTGCACACTGGGTTTTGTGCGTTGCGCACCATTCCATTCACTCTGGTCCCGAGCGTAATACGAGCCCGTCCTCCCCAATTAAGATCCACCGACCGTGGGTGGTCTACAGGCTAAAGCAAAACCAGTGGTAAGAGCACATCTCCATCCTATTGTGACCTTATATCCTTTGGAGGCTGTGCCAATTGATTTTTTATCATTAGATAGGCCAGGAGGTGTCAATTCTTATATCACGGTAATGACAGACCTTTTCTCCAGATATAGCTGGGCTGTTCCTTATAAAGATCAGAGGACTATTACTACAGCCAATGCTCTTTGACAAACCCTGATTCAGACATAAGTGTGCCCATAATGAATCTTATCAGGGGGGCAGCAGTTGAGTCTGCTATCTCAGCTGTGTCAGCTCTATGGTTGTGTAAAGACAGTTACAAAGGCCTACCTTCTGCAGGGCAATGGGGTGTGTACACGTTTTAGACACACCTGGTACTTTTAAAAGCCTTGGATGAAGGAGAGCTGCCCAGGTGGTGAGCTAAGTTGATAGTGTTATTGCAAGCTTATTTAAACACAGAGAATAGTTGTACTGGTCTAACCCCTCACTTTGTCTTGCATGGTCATCATTCCCAGTTGCCAGTGGAGATCCCAAGAGGGGCCCCAGAGACCTGGACAAACCATAACTTGGATAGCTAGGTCCAGTCACATCACCAGACATTGATTAACTCCTATCGACCTATAGCTATCCAGACTAAGAAGTAGCAGCAAATGGAGAAAAATAAGTAATATATATGAAGATCTGTTGGGTGGTAGGTGAACAGAACTTACAATTTTTCATTTACATTTCAGTTATTTAGCTGACACTCTTATCCAGAGCAACTTACAGTAAGTACAGGGACATTTTCCCAGATAGAGTGAAAGATAAAACACCAACGAAAAAAAAAAAAAACAATCACTGAGTTGGAAAAAGGATCACCCCCTTATTTCAGTATTTTGTTAAACCACCTTTTGCTTTAATTACAGCCTTTAGTCTGTTGGGTATGTCTCTACTAACGCTTGGCTTATAGAGGCCATAGAATTCCATTTTAGTCTCATCTGATCATAACACCTTTTCCACGTGGCCTTAGAATCTTCAAGGTGCGTTTTGGCAAAGCTCAGTCATGACTCCATGGGGCCTTTCTTGAGGAGTGGCTTTTTTCTTACAACCCTCCCATACAAGCCACATTTGTGGAGAATGTGTAATATTGTTGTCACATGCACACAATGACCACTCATTTGTCATGAATTCCTGGAACTGCTTCAGAGTTGCTGCAGGCCTCTTGGTAGCCTGTGACCAGTTTCTTCCTGGCTCTTTCATCCAGTTTGGGGCGATGTCCTGAACCAGGAAGGGTCTGTGTTGTAACAAATACCTTCCACTTCTTAATAAAGGGCTTCACTGTGCTTCTAGGGACTGATAAATCCTTTGCAATCTTTTTGTATCCATCTCCTGACTTTTGCCTGTCCACAACTTTATCTCGTAGATCTTTTGACAATGCTTTGCCAACCATAGTTGATTGTTGTCTTCAGTTGCACTACCGAGGACTGAAATGCTTCAGGAAAAGCTTGTTTCATGCTGAGCTAATCAAAATGACCACAGCTGATCACAGTTGAAAGTCAATTAGCTTTGTGTGCTATTGTGAAAGTGATTAACTACATTTGGTTGGGTTTAGTCATTTTTAGGAGGGGGGTGATTTTTTTTCTAACTCAGTGATTCTGTTTTTTAATTTGTAATTTCTTTTTTCTGACAAGTTGGTATTATATCTTTCACTTGGATGTTATGAGTTGTACATATAGCTGAGTGAAACAAAAACTGTGTCTGTCCATTTTCATTTCAGGCTGCAGAGCAACACAATGTGATTATTTTACAGGAGGGGGTAATTCTTTTCTATACCCACTGTAACAATGTTATGAGTACATTATAACTAAAAATGACATTATTGAATGTAAATTAAAAAATATACTATGCCAAATTATCAACACCTCTCTTGTGCACAAAATACTGATTAAAGACCAATTTCTTTATAATTCCTAATTAAACCAAGCACTTTCAACATGCTTCTTTCGATGGATCTTTTTAATTCAATATGCCACAGTACATGCCTAGTTACAGTGTGTTAGCTCTGTGTGAAAATGCCTTTCCACACTGTACAAATAATCTCTGATTAAATTAATATGTTAGACTTCTATTTGCTATACCCCCCAACCAAGAACAGCTTATATCCCAGACAATTTTAAATAGATTTTTTTAAAACATCCCATGATGCACTTGAACTCAGATTCAGTGATAAATCCTCAGGACATCAGGTGTTTTGGGTACATTATGCACCCTCTCCCAAGATACCCAGCTGGGGTTGATATACTGTAGCAGGCATACTTTCCCTACAATTTGTTTCTTTTGATCCACTGGCTCCTCTGTTATGGTGTTGATGGCCTTTCTCCTGTTGGTCCATTTAATGCCCAAGAAATGATAGGATTGTTAGAGCTAGCAAACCTTCTGCAGCCCACTTCAACAGGCTGAACCTTGCTCTCCACCTTTGACTGCTGCTCTGTTTCAACCACTCCTGGCACTTTGCTCTTTTTCTTTTGTTGACTTTCTAGATCTGGCCATCCCAAAGGACAGCTAGCTCAAGTAAGAATACTTGCCTGGAGGCTTTGGGAAACAGCACAACATCATGCCTCATTGTTGTGGCTGTGATGGTGTCAGGGAACCTGAGCTGTTTCCCCTGGTGCTGAATTGACCTTCCTTACACCAAGGGAACAGGCTTGGGACGCTTCCTCTTTGACTTTAGTTCGCACTTCCTCCAGCACCACTTTCTGCCTCATGGTGGGCTTGTGATGCAACCAATGTCCAGCACTTGCGTAGCAATGACTCAGCCTTCTCCACGGCATTTTGAGACCTTCAATTCCATCCTGTCCGCATCTCAATACATGCTTGGTAGAACTTTGTGTTCCTTGACTCCCGGAATAGCAGGTTGTCATTGCAAATGAGAATGGGTTTTCAGTCAGCTTAACTGGAAAATAAAGCTAAAGTAAAAAAATAAGAATTACCTTCAAAAGACATGCAAAGAATTATAGAACAATCCAGGAACGTTTTAGCCTCCAGTTCAAACATTTTTAAGAGCTCCAACCTTCTTGAAATAAGTCAAAGTACATAGTGTCAATTGCTAACGGGCAAAGGTCAGGAAACCCATAACACAATCCCACCTAAATAAAAGACAAGCTGAAGTCCCCAGAATTTGTCAAGAAATACTTTAAAGGTGCTGTATTTGGATCCTTTGGGGTTGCAGATGGGCTGAAAATCATCTCCCTAAACTATTCTCCACCATTTTTTGGAGGACACATTCAACAAACAGTTTTCAATTATTATTTTTCCTTTGCAAAGTAAGTAAAAAATTATAATTTGTAATTTAGTTACATATTAATAATGAAAGATTTGAAACAATTGGCGCTTCATACCATGGGAAAGACAAATCAACTTTTTTTCCCCCTTATTTTCACTGATGGCATTTTACTGTGTTGGTTCAGCTGTTGAAATAAACTTTTATTGCCTAATTATTGTGTAATTGTGAGCGATGTGGCAAGGTACCCAAGCCTTACTACCTACTGTACCCTGGGCATAGTCAGAAAGCCACGTCCAAGCAGAGGTGTAAAATATACTGGAGTAGGAGTAGAGAACCATGCTACTGTAAAAACCTACTCAAAAAAGTGAAAAGTCACCTATTGGATTTTTACTTAAGTAAATGTCTTAAAGTATATGAATTTAAATGTACTTAAGTACCAAGAGTGAATATGTTATCTTAAATGTACTTAAGTACACAAAGAAAAAGTAGAAGTAAAAACTGTGTCACATCTGTCAATGCATAATATAAATGGCTTCTTCTATCTAGGATACATTCTAGATAACTGTTACGTCCCCCAGTCGAAGTCTTTGTAGGTATTTGTGTGCTCTGTGTTAGTGTTCTGTGTTTTTGTTGTGTTCACTGTGCCTGTGTATTTCCCCACAGGTGGCGCAGATCAGTCCAATCACCATTTATCAATGACTCCTCCCTTCCATAATCTGGATCACCTGGTTCCAGTCAGCAACAGCAATCTCATTATGCCCTTCCTCTGTATTTAATGTGCCATTCTGTGTTTGTATCTCTCTCTCTGGTTGTGTTCTCTGTGAAGGTGTAAGTGCAGTTAATTTGTGCTTTGTTTGGATATTAATGATTAGAGTGTTACTGTGCCAGTGGGTAGATTTGACTGTGTGTTTGCTCTATAGTTTGAGGCCTAGTTGTGTGCTTTGTATATTCTGTGTGTTGGTGTGAGAGAGCCTGTGTAGTGGTTTTGTGCTTGTGGTTTTTATTAGTATTAAGATTGAAGTATTATTGTTATCATTAATACCTTTGTTTCTTTTTTTCACAGGGAGTTGGGGAGTTGTTTTCGTGCTGTCCCGGGGTATACATCACCCATAGGGATACTCCCTTGTTCCTTGTTACTCTGCGTCTGTGCACTTACTCGCACCCACGACTCCATACCTCTTATACTGACTACTGTTGTCCATGAGCAGTGTGTGTCAGGTCCCCCTCCTTAACAGGAGCCAGATTTTAACAAAAACGAAGTTATATAATTGATGTGTTTGGCAAAAAATCCAGTCTGACTGAAATTACTGGATCAGAATTGGGCAGCATGACTTGATTTGAATGCAAGCAATAGCCTAAGCTTCTACAAACAAATACTCCAGTTGAATCAAATTGAAATTAAATATCTAATCTCCTCTCTCTACGTACTTCCATGATTCATTTTTGCTTTTTCTAGTGTTTTTTTTCGTTAGTTGCCTAACTTCCTGTAATTGGTCCAAAAGTCTGAACCATCCAAAAAGTGTTTTCATACTACAAACGAACCAAACCATGGTTAATTTTACTCCGGATTGAGACCACCTTTGTGATTGGACCAAAATTTGGTCTTTTGATCCGGACTGTGGTCCGAGGCACCTTTCTCACCTGCAATTTTGTTTCGGACCAAACTGAAAAGTCTGAAAGTCTGGACCAAATGAGATAAATGTGAAAACGCCAAAAGTAGTCAAGCCATAATCTGAACCCAAATGTTTGGGGAAGTATTTCATAATCGTGTCTAAGACAGTGGTTCACAAACCTTGTCTCAGGGACCACCAGCCAGTCCATGTATTTAAACTATTACTGAACGAGCACACCTGAATCAAATTGGCTACTAATCAACATGTCAATGATTACTGGATCTGATAGTTCAGGGCTACACCTAAACTTTGTAAACACATCTTGACGGTCACTGTGGAGAGGTTTGCGAAACACTGGAATAGGGCAGGGCCATTCACAGAACCTTTAAACTGCATGTGCTGAAACTAGAAATACAAAGGTACTCCGAAAATATTGCTGTGACAGACAATTTGAGAACTGTTATTATTTTGATTATTTAGTTAACCTACAAAATCACTTTATTATGATCCAAACATTAAAGTCTTTTCAAAATTATTTAAATTGTAATTAGCTAAGATATGTAGACTATTAGTGTATTATTTCATTAATGTTTAATGTGATTTGTATTTATTAACATAATTTGTGTGTCATTTTAAAGGAGAGGAAAGTGCCACAATGTAATGTAAAGTATTTCACAAACCTATTTTGTACGTAAATGAAATGCTTTATATTATTATGTCCTACGCTATCCTAAAAAACGCCAACCAGCAATAAGCAAATCAATAAAATTGGGAAATTAAATTACTATTCTATAGAATACTAAACTACTATAGTATATCTGATATCATTCCAAATTTCCCTGAATATGTTGCCTGATAAACTTGTCAGCATTGGGCATAATATGAAAAATTACAGTTATCAAAAAGGTTTAAAGTTGGCAGACGAATAGCCTACATACTCAAGTAAAGTACACTGACAAAATACCTAAGTACAATAACTAATTATTAATATTTTGTTACTTTACACCACTGTATCCAATATATGAATGCTGGCCACCCTGATGCAGTTGTGCTGCGAGGCAACAACTTAAAGTATTGTGAGTCAGATAGTATGGTACTGGATCATCACTCTTTGATAAATGTGGAGGCTTCTTTCTCTTCCATACCATCTCCCTGAACGCCCCAGCATTGCCAGGTTATATAGACAGAAACACAGTAGAAATTAAAATCAACAAATGTAAGCATTTGTTCTCTGTCCATACTCTGCAGAAGGCTGCCAGATCATCCAAACTCTCATATTACTCAATATAAAAAATACTGAAGTGCTATAAAAACATAATGCAGGTAAATGATTAATATTGTTGAAATATTTTATTAGATCATTATGCACTATTTATTAGCATGTTATCCAGCAGCTTGAAATGACAAAACACCACTTTAGAGGGCATTAACTGAATGGGATTACAGTAGAGAAAAACTAATATGTTTTCATTTGCATTGGTGTGATTTGTACAATTTTATTTTACCCCAATAAATAAGAACCCCTGTGATATATTACACATTCGCCAAAAGTGTAGAGTGAAATATTTCAGTCTACCTATAGATATAAAGCCATCAGAACACTTTGAGATGAGTCACAAAGCTAATTACATACATTTTATGTAACAACAAAAAATCATCAGAACATGTAAAGAAAAGAGTAACTGTTTTGGAATATTGAATAAGAACATTAATGAGAAAATCAGAAAAGCAATTTACAATGAGATGAGGTAATTCTGGATATTACAATCAATATTTAATCAAACACTAAAATACACATTTTATATTGTATAATTATAAAATTGTTATACTGTATATTCCTTAAAATTGTTGCATTAATCAATTCATACAGTTGGTGAATTACTTCAATAAGCACGTCAAACCTGATCAATTGCAATACAAAATGGAATGAAAAACATTAGCCGCAGCTTTGCTCATTACATTTGTTCTCCCAGCAAGAAAAAAAAACTCACAACATTCTAAACAGTGTCACTGACAAAAAGCTGCTGATGTAGAACTCTGAAACATTGTTTGCTGATTATACCCTTTTGAAGACAAGAATAAACTTTACAATCTGTTCTTCTAGAGAGTTTACCGCTGTTTTATATTCTGAAGCATCTAGACACTTTATTCAAGCCAGAAAGGGAGGAGTCATTACTGGTTGACAGGTCTTGGTATTTGGTTAACAAGAGCCTGATAAGTATCTCTTAATCATTAACACCTACACTTGTGGCGCTGCCAAGACGCAAGTCTTGGAAGATGCACAATTCTCTATATAATTGTGTTTACATAACTGAAATAGCTAACAGATACCCTAAAAGAGAATGACACTCTAACTGCTTATATGAGGACACTATACTGTAGGTTAGATTTTTTTGCAGAAGACACTGTACTGCATCTTGCTGCTCTCTTTCTGTAGGTCCTACATTTCCTGAATGCGTGAAACATTTTCTAACCAAACTGCATACTTCTCACACAATAAAAATAGTAAAATAGTAATTATAGCTTTTCATATAAACCAAACTTTTACACAAAAGCATCAGATACAATGGCGGTACTGAACACGGTCTGCACATTGCTGAGAAGAATTGAAAACACCATTATAACAAGGTATTCTTTAATAAATAACCATAATGTGACAGCATAGAATGTCTCCTATGTATTTTGCACTTTCGATGATGTAGACTATACACATTTTTACACAATATACAGAACATAGCTTAAATACACAATTTTGTTGAGGCGGGGTTGACAAACACCTACATTTTAGCCCAATGACACTAAATAGACAAATATTTATTTATATATTTGATTTATTTAAACACATACATATGGTTATAGTCATAGTAAAAAATGAATGTTCATTCTGCCTCAATCTCACATCCTGTATCTGACTGGCCAGGAATGTTCACAATCATATCAGGCTACATTTTTAAGCATACAGATTTAGAGTACAGAGATCTGGATAGTCAGCAATTTACTGTAAGTGACATATTTCTTTCTGAAAGTCCAGACAATTGACAAATGAAAAATGGCTCAGGTTTGGCTCTATTCTAATGCCCAGTTTTCCCTCATTCTTATAACAAGTAATACTGTATAGCACGGTCAATTACAGTGTCACAAATGTAACTACAGAATCTCCCAATTGTTTAATACACATTTTGAGAAGCTACTGGTTTTCCAAATTGCTTAAACACATTTTGTGAAACCATTCTTCAGATTCTCAAAACACTGATCACAAAACACAAAACATTTGCCAAATCTCCTGCAAGATGAAACTGCATTTCAAATACCCATAAATACACATTTCAAAATCAAGTATTTGCACCAAATGGCAAACACTTTGTTCATAATAATACATTTCTGGATATGCCATCTACAAACAGCTTTTCAATATATAAAGCTCTTCAGGTCTTCACATGTAAAGTTCCATTCAATGTTCTAGAGTGAAAGTGAATCTGTTGAGGGGTTGAAACACATTCAACACCAATGCGATGGTGAAATTGAATATTTATTTTCCAAAACATTTTTCTATTTACTGTAGTACAGAATACAAACACAATACCCTAGGCCTTTTGGGAATTTGTACAGAAACCATAAACGTGTAGAACATATTAGAGTTTTAGTTTGGTGTCAAAACACCAGTGCTATGTGCATCCCTCTCCCGGGCTGGGTCTGGCCACAATACTTTGTATACATCAAACGCAATATTATCCCTTGCTAAACAGCGAGGATCAAGGTATCCAATCTTGGACAAAGCCAGCATCTATGTCCCTACATGCCTCTTCCATTGCCTGAAGAAGTGACAATCATAAACTTTCAGGAAACCATTTGTTGGCAGCTATGTGGTCGAAGAGTCCTACTGGCAATCATCTACAGCGCACCTCAGAGAACAGAAAAGGTATCAGTCGCGAACCAGGGAAACCTAGTTAGGGCGCATAGATGATCGCAGTGTGTGTGCGCATGAGGTAAAAGCAGACCATAAGGGCTGGCAGATAATATGAATGAATAATGTTGCAAACAGATTTTTGTTTAAGTAATAAATAGACATTTTAAAATCCATTGTTTTTCTTTTACTTTAAACCACCCTATATTTTTGGCTTGAGTGATGAATGTGTGAATTTTTGGCAACAAACTATGTAAAAGTGAATGAGTTACCTTTACTTCATAGAATGTACCTTACAAAAAGATTGTGACAGAATTGTGGAAGTAAAAGCTTTATTAGCAACAGGAAATTGCAGCCAGTGACCAACATATAATCCAACCTATGTGGTTTTTGGTTCAAAATGTGTAAAAAAAATAAAATAAAATACACAATTACAGTGAAACAAAAAAGGCACAGAAGGGAAAAAACAAAAATGCACAGTCCTGTTTAAATCCATGCGATCTTCAGCATTTTCCCACATGTTCTCATCCACGATAGTCATGAAATTTGTGCGGCTTAATCATTCTGTTTTTATAGCAACCATCTACAGGCCACCTGGGTCATACACAGTGTTTCTTAATGAATTCCCTGAATTTTTATCTGGCCTAGTAATGATGGCAGATAATATTATAATTTGTGGTGATTTTAACATTCATATGAAAAACTTGAATGACCCTCTCCAAAAAGCTTTTACAGCAATAATTGATTCAGAGGGTTTTGTCCAACACCTCTCAGGAACTACACACTGCCATAATCACACGTTGGACCTTGTTTTGTCTCATGGCATAGATGTTGTAGATCTCAGAATTTATCCTCTTAATCCAGAAATTTCAGACCACCATTTGATTACATTTACTGTCACATCAGTAACTCCAATTGTAACCCAACCGGGGACTTTTAAGAGCCGTAATTTAAATTCTCTAACAACCCAAAGGTTCTTGGATGCCCTTACTGACTCATTCTACAATACCAATGATGTCAGAGTTGACACATCTGTGAATGATCTAACTGAAGATTTACACCTAACCCTGTGTAACACACTGGATGCAGTTGCACCGCTAGAAACTAAACAGATCTGTAACAAGAAACTTGCACCCTGGTATACAGAAAACACCAGAACCCTAAAGCAAGCCTCCAGAAGATTGGAGCAGAAATGGCATTCTACTAAGTTGGAAGTATTTCAACTAGCTTGGAATGACAGTACTTTGCATTACCGTAATACACTTACTTCTGCCCGATCAGCCTATTTCTCCAACCTAATTGAGGAGAACAAAAATAACCCAACATTTATTTTTGATACAGTTGCAAAGTTAACTAAAAAGCAGAATTCCACAAATGAAATAGGACTACATTTTGGCAGTAATGAATTCATGAGCTTTTTTGATGAAAAGATCATTACCATTAGAAAACAAATCACAGAATCCTCCATTAAGAAAAAAATATCCCCTAAACTCACTTGTCCTGAGATGCAGAACAGTCAGGATGTTGGCTTAGGAAAGACACAGATTTTTTTCATCCTGTATCCCTTGATTCTTTTACTAAAATAGTAAAGGCCTCTAAGCCTTCCAGCTGTCAATTGGACGCTATTCCAACTAAATTTCTAAAAGACTTACTCCCTGTGCTTGGCTCGCATATGCTCAAAATAATAAATTGCTCTCTAGTATCTGGGTGTGTAGCAAACTCCCTAAAATGGTCTGTAGTGAAGTATAGAGGTTTTTTCAATAAACAGTAATAAATGTGAGAAATAACTATTATATAAATATTTAATTGGTATTCTAAAAGTAAATGGAATGTCCTTTCATTTAATAATATCTGGAAATATGTTCGTAGTACCTGTCATGTTTAGTATTTTTGAGAAGCTCATAATAATCTATAAAAGATTGAATCATTTATTTTGTAGACTGACATCATGAGTGTACCTTGTATTACAAAACTATTAATGTATAATGTTGAAGAGCCTGTTCTATATTGGCCCAAACTGTGAGCCCAGGAATGTTGCTTGTTTTACATTTGGGGGTGGTCAATCATTGTCTCTGTTCCTTTTATCAGTAGCTACAGGTCCTTCTCAAGAAATTAGCCTATTGTGATGAAGTTCATTATTTTCCATAATGTAATGATAAAAATTCAACTTTCATATATTTTAGATTCATTGCACAACAACTGAAATATTTCAGGTCATTTATTGTTTTAATACTGATGATTTTGGCATACAGCTCATGAAAACCCAAAATTCCTATCTCAAAGAATTAGCATATCATGAAAAGGGTCTCTAAACAAGCTATTAACCTAATCATCTGAATCAACTAAATAACTCTAAACACCTGCAAAAGATTCCTGAGGCTTTTAAAAAATCCCAGCCTGTTTCATTACTCAAAACCGCGATCATGGGTAAGACTGCCTACCTGACTGCTGTCCAGAAGGCCATCATTGACACCCTCAAGCAAGAGGGTAAGACACAGAAAGAAATTTCTGAACAAATAGGCTGTTCCCAGAGTGCTGTATCAAGGCACCTCAGTGGGAAGTCTGTGGGAAGGAAAAAGTGTGGCAAAAAACGCTGCACAACGACATAAGGTGACCGGACCCTGAGGAAGATTGTGGAGAAGGACTGATTCCAGACATTGGATGACCTGCGGAAGCAGTGGACTAAGTCTGGAGTACAAACATCCAGAGCCACCGTGCACAGGCGTGTGCAGGAAATGGGCTACAGGTGCCGCATTCCCCAGGTCAAGCCACTTTTGAACCAGAAACAGCGGCAGAAGCGCCTGACCTGGGCTAGAGAGAAGCAGCACAACAAAACAACAACAAATGTTGCATGTCATTCGGAAATCAAGGTGCCAGAGTTTGGAGGAAGACTGGGGAGAAGGAAATACCAAAATGCCTGAAGTCCAGTGTCAAGTACCCACAGTCAGTGATGGTCTGGGGTGCCATGTCAGCTGCTGGTGTTGGTCCACTGTGTTTTATCAAGGGCAGGGTCAATGCAGCTAGCTATCAGGAGATTTTGGAGCATTTCATGCTTCCATCTGCTGAAAAGCTTCATTGGGATGAAGATTTCATTTTTCAGCACGACCTGGCACCTGCTCACT
>JACXGM010006010.1:12181-33845 GCA_016801145.1 Umbra pygmaea
TGGTTTACTGACCATGGTATTACTGTGCTCAATTGGCCTGCCAACTCTCCTGACCTGAACCCCATAGAGAATCTGTGGGATATTGTGAAGAGGAAGTTGAGAGACGCAAGACCCAACACTCTGGATGAGCTTAAGGCCGCTATCGAAGCATCCTGGGCCTCCATCACACCTCAGCAGTGCCACAGGCTGAGGTGTGATGCCACGCCGCATTGAAGCAGTCATTTCTGCAAAAGTATTCCCGGCCAAGTATTGAGTGCATAACTGAACATAATTATTTGAAGGTTGAATTTTTCTTTTTTTTTGTATTACAAACACTTCTTTTATTGGTCAGATGAAATATGCTAATTCTTTGAGATAGGAATTTTGGGAACTTCATGAGCTGTATGCCAAAATCATCAGTATTAAAACAATAAATGACCTGAAATATTTCAGTTGGTGTGCAATGAATCTAAAATATATGAAAGTAAAATTTTTATCATTACATTATGGAAAATAATGAACTTTATCACAATATGCTAATTTCTTGAGAAGGACCTGTATAGGGGTATGGGTCAACAAGAGCAGTTGGCATAAGGGGGTTAACATCTGGCCTTTAAGACAGGAAGGGGTAGCAGGAATGTGTCCTGGTCAGATTTCAGTTGAAATAATGGACAGCTTGAAACCCCTATTAGGTTCGGACTTTGTGGGGGCAAAAGAGATGGGCAGGAAATAAGGAGGGGGCGTGTTTGCTATAGGATAAAAAGGACTGTGACTATGTGTTTGTGTGCTATTGGATTTTGTCCTTGGAATCAATAAAGCTGGCTATGTTTCATGAGGAACAGAGTCTAATTTCCTCTTTCCACAATGTTCAGTTCTTTATTTGATTAATAATTAGATTATTTAGAAGCCACTCTTAAAAAAGCCTAACCTTTTCCCAGAAAGACTAAGCAACTACTGGCCTATTTCAAATCTACCATTTCTCTCAAAAATATTTGAAAAAGTGGTCGCCCAGCAACTCAGTGCATTCCTAAAGACTAGTAACACTTACGAAAAGCTCCAGTCTGGGTTTAGACCCCATCATAGTACTGAGACTGCACTTGTAAAGGTGATAAACAACGTTGAAGTTTCATCCGACCAGAGCTGTGCCTCTGTTCTTGTGCTTCTGGACCTGAGTGCTGCCTTCGATACCATTGACCACAACATTCTTCTAGACAGATTGGAAACCTATATCGGGCTACGTGGACATGTTTTGTCATGGTTCCGATCCTATCTGTCGGAAAGATATCAGTTTGTATCTGTGGATGGTTTGTCCTCCAAACAATCAATGGTATGCTTTGGTGTTCCACAATGTTCTGTTTTGGGACCGCTACTGTTCTCGCTATACATGTTGCCTCTTGGTGATGTCATCCGGAAACACAATGTCAACTTTCACAGCTATGCTGATTACACACAGCTGTACATTTCAGTGAAAAAGGGAGAATCCCCAAAACTGCACATCCTGGAAGCCTGTGTTTTGGACATAAAGAGTTGGATGACAGAAAATTACTTACTTCTTAACTAAACTAAGAAATGCTTATTTTAGGTCCCAAGAAACAAAGAGACCTCCTGTCAAATCTGGTCAATAAACATAGATGGTTGTACAGTCATATCAGAATAAACTGTAAAAGACCTTTGCGTTACTCTGGACCCAGATCTCTCTCTTGACGAACATGTAAAAAATATCTCAAGAGCAGCTTTTTTCCATCTCAGGAACACTGTAAAAATTTGAAATTGTCTGTCAAAGAATGATGCAGAAAAGTTAATCCATGCTTTTGTTACCTCAAGATTGGATTATTGTAATGCTCTCTTTTCTGGCTACCCAGACAAAACCCTAAAAAAACTTCAGTTAGTGCTTAACACAGCGGACAGACTTCTGACTAGAACTGCAAAATCGGAAAACACATTACCCCAATTCTAGCCTCTCTACACTGGCTGCCCATGAAGGCTAGGGCTGATTAAAACATACAAAATGCCAGTGTGGGACAAAGTTACTTTTAGGATTACTTTTCAGTTACTTGATGAGTTCACAAGTTTTGGGAAGTGCCTAATTAAGACAAAATTATCAGGTAAATGAAGTTCTTATCTTAACAGTGACCTATAAAACCAATAGAAAGAGTAAAGAAAATATTAATCATGGTCACCAGTAAGATATGAACTCCATTTACCAGATTATTTTGACTTCCTAAAACTTGTGAACTCATCAAGTAACTAAAATTAATCCTAAAAGTAACTATGCCCAACATTGCAAAACACTACATGGATTTTCCCCTACTTATCTGTCTGATTTGGTGCAACCATACATACCCACACGTACATTACGTTCACAAGATGCCGGCCTCCTTACTGTTCCTAGAATTTGTAAACAAACAGCAGGTGGAAGGGCTTTCTCACATAGAGCTCCAATTCTGTGGAATGATCTGCCAACCCATGTGAGAGATGCAGACTCAGTCTCAACATTTAAGTCTATGCTGAAGACTCATCTCTTCAGTAAGTTCTATGGTGTACTGTAGTCTGGTCCAGGGGGCTAAAAGAGAACGACGGCACTGTTAATGAACCGCCCATGCTGGCTTGCCTGGTAGGCTCCCCACTATCCACTGGGATATCCTCACTCCAATGCTACCCCTGCGGTGGTTACGGTCTGCTGGTGACCCTTTGGGGGTGTGGTCTTGGCAATGTGGGTGGGTCAGAAGCATGCCTGCTTGCTCCTCCCTGAGGCTTTCCTTGTGCAGGCCTCTTGTCCCCCCCGTCTCAGCCCCAGATGTTATTCTGCAATAGTTTATGTGCTGGGGGACTAAGGTTTTTCTGTCCCCAGAGGCAGATTATATATTTATTTTGGGGTCAGAGCTGTATCAAGGAACTAGACCCAAGGTATGCCCACTCTAATGTTCCTGATTTCATGTTCATCCTAGGAGGACCCAAACCCTAGGAACACGCGACAGGACGTGGCCATATTGATGATCACGTTTCCACCTGGTGACGCCAGCTTTCATCTCCAGGCGGCTTTACGTTCTTCCTTCACAAGACCACCGAACTGTTTTGATGCTACACAGAGACTGTGGTCACAGCCCACCCATCGTATCTTCATTGATGACAATAATTGAACACTGATAAACAAAGTCACCTTATTACAATGGGCTGTGTACCTTCAGATCCCCCACCCTGTACATCCAGAAGAGGACTGGCCACCCCATTGAGTCTGGCCTCTCTCTAGGTTTCTTCCCAGGTCCCACCCACTAGGGAGTTTTTCCTAGCCACTGTGCATCACTTGTGTTGCTTGCTTTTGGGGGTCTCGGGCCGGGTGTCTGTCAAAACACTTTGTGGCAACTGCTGTTGTAAAAAGGGCTTTATGAATAAATTTGATTAATTGCTTGATTGATTGATTGATTGATTGATTGATTGATTGATTGATGATGTTTCTTCCCTGCCGACGTGTCTTAGCCAGGTTGAATTCTGCCTCGTTCACATAAATGGTTTCATGTGGTGTTTGTTTAGCCTCCAACTCCATGACACTCTGAAAAATATAAGCACAGTATCAGTACTGTAACTCATGTTTACATGTAGAGTAACAAATTATAAAACTCACTATAGAACAAGAAATTGGATTGACAACATACTGAACCTGGACGTATTGGTGCCTGAGTTCCTTGACCCGTTCACTGTTCCTTTCAAAAAGAACTTTGTACAACTGTTTCATTCAAACTCTGTGCTTGCTCAGAGTCTGAGCAATGGTCAGGATAATGCTTTCCACATTGTGAAATACAAGGTTGTCCTCAAAAATTCTGTTCTGAAGTTCTCTCAGTGTTATTGCATTGTCAGCAATAACCTATTCTACAATGGCATGCTTTTGGTCTTTACTGAGGAGCTTTCCTCTTTGCCAAGAGGGAGGAAGCCATTGTGTCCTAGAGGAACAAAAATACAACCGACTGTATTTGCATTGGGACTGGTGGCTTACTGCATGAGCAACATTTCTGTAATGATAGAGGAAGCTCTTGTGAACAGCATTGCTTACCTGTTGTTTTGTTGAAAAGTCTGGATATTGGAAGGCACGGTAGAGTGTCTGAGATTAGCCTGGACTCTTTCACCAGCCTCCCTCAGTGATAGACCATGGTTTATCACATGGTCTATGATGGTTGCTCTTATTTCATCAGTGACCACAGCTCTCCTTTGAACACCACCACTCATTCGCACTCCACTCTCCCTACCTCTCCTTTTGCCTTGTTCTATTCCAATTACTCCTCTCTCTGGTTCATCTGCTCCTCTCCCTGGTCCTCTCCCTGGTCCTCTTGCTCTCCCTGGTCCTCTTCCTCTCCCTGGTTATTTTCCTCTCCCTGGTCCTCTTCCTCTCCCTGGTCCTTTTCCTCTCCTTGGTCCTCTTCCTTTCCCTGGTCCTCTCCTTGGTCATTTTCCTCTCGCTGGTCCTTTTCCTCTCCCTGGTCCTTTTCCTCTCCCTGGTCCTCTTCCTTTCCCTGGTCCTATTCCTTTCCCTGGTCTTTTTCTCCCTGGCCCTCTTCCTCTCCCTGGTCCTCTTCCTCTCCCTGGTCCTTTTCCTTTCCCTGGTCATCTTCCTTTTCCTGGTCCTCTTCCTCTCCCTCGTCCTTTTTCTCTCCCTTGTCCTTTTCGTTTCCCTGGTCCTCTTCCTCTCCCTGGTCCTTTTCCTCTCCCTGGTTCTCTTCCTTTCCCTGGTCCTCTTTCTCTCCCTGGTCCTTTTCCTCTCCCTGGTCTTCTTCCTCTCCCTGATCCTCTTCCTCTCCCTGATCCTCCTCTTCCCCCGGTCCTCTTCCTCTCCCTGGTCCTCTTCCTCTCCCTGGTCCCTTTCCTCTCCCTGGTCCCTTTCCTCTCCCTTGTCCTCTCCCTTGTCCTCTTCCTCTCCCTGGTCGTTTTCCTCTCCCTGGTCCTTTTCCTCTCCCTGCTCCTTTTCCTCTCCTTGGTCCTCTTCCTCTCCCTGGTCCTCTTCCACTCCCTTGTCTGGACATTACAGTACTATTTCTTTCTTTCCCCCTCTGTGTTGTTCTGTGACCACATTCGATAAACTTGATCCAAAAAGTCCCCTTTTGACTGCATCTTGTTTCAACACCTGGTTATGTCTCTGATTGTGAGTCTAAACAGCTGTGGTTGATAAATTTTACACGAATTACAATATATCAGCTATTTCTCAGTGTTTCAATGTTCTTTCAGAAATGATTATCAGCTGTTTCAACATTTAGTTTGAGCTGCTATTGTTGCAGAAGTAGAGGCTTTATAGAATATTTAATGTTTTGAACATTGTGTCTTCATTTCTGATGTGTTGGGTGCAAGCATTTGTAAATAAGATAAGATCCGTAATTTTGATATCGGGCAAGCTTGGATGTATAGAAGGAATTCACATCTTAGAAATAAGTTAATTGACTACATATTTAGTGGAAACAGTTTTGAATATGTGACTACAAATTGGACAAAAGGATTAGCCTGGTTAACACCAGACCCTTCTAGGTTCTGACTTGGGGTCTGGGCAAGGTTCATTCACAGCCCATCACCAACGGACGTCACTCAAATGCCTCTCGGCGCAACTGGATATATCAGACTTTTGCAGAGTCGAGTGTTGTTCTTAGCTCCATTTTTAACCAAAAGGAATTGTTCAAATCGCTTAAAAGAGATGCGATAGCTGATTTGAACGAGTGATATTGCGGATGTTCCATTGCAGCAGCTATCGTTGTAATTGTCTGCTTCAACCAATGACAGTATAAAGCTGTGCTATCGTCATCGTATAAAGCCCGCCTCAACGGTTGTGATTGGTGCCTCCATTTGGAAAAAATTTAAATGGGCTTGAATGGGCTCTTAGCCAGACTGACTTGCAGAGCAAATCTAAATTTGCCGGAAGTCCGTCAGATTTCTTCCAGGCTACAAAAGGATTTTAGCGATTGTAAAAATCTGTAACATTAATTTAAATGTCTCGCCTCAGAGGGCGAGAAGTTTGTCTCTGTGGATCTTCACAGATATCTTTTGACCAGATGGCTAGGTAACTACCTATAGAGAGAAACATGATGTGCAACCTTGTCATATATTTCATAAATCCTCCCTTTATGGGACTGTCATAAATACATAAAATTCCAATGCAATTGGTCCAGTTGCTATTGTGTCACACAAGATGGTTGGTTTGGCGGTGTCTGTGTGTGGTCCTGTGAGGGGTGGTGACTACTCCCCCCCCATCCTGTGTATTAGCTTCTCTAAGGACGCCATCTGTGTTGAAAAGGTGTGAGATCTTGAAGAGAGAATGCCAGCCAGCAGCCAGCTGCCAGAAATGCATGTTTGTCCTGTAAAACATTTTTTCATTCCACTACACCGGAACAGCCCAGTGAAAACTTACATTGTCCCATATTATCACAAATCTGGTCTCCTCTGGATCTGGATTATGATTTGGAACAAGCATGTTTTGAGATTTTCCCAATGCTGTACAGGGATATTGATATCCAATCACATTCCTCCCCCTGTGCCTGGTTTTGGTAAGGTTGAAGCAAACCTCATCCATGTAAATGCAGTGCATCCGGAAAGTATTCACAGCACTTCACTTTATTCAATTCATGATTTCCCTCAAAATTCTACAAACAATACCCCATAATGACAATGTGAAAGAAGTGAAGAAGAACAAAATGTGGAAAAAGTGAAGCGCTGTGAATACTTTCCGGATGCACTGTATATTCATGGAGAATTACATGAGCATTCATCTCCAATATTCTCTCTAACAGACAAGAAAATAACCAGATCAGTAAATATGGTACAGTCCAATGATGTGTATCTGCATGTTGAAGTACTGGAAGTGGTGTTGTATACCTTCATCCAGATCTTTGCAGATCTTTGACTCTTTCAGTCTCTCTCAAATGGCACCTTGTACAATTGTTTCATTGTCAATCAGTTCCACTGAAGGACGCGGTGCAATGTCAACAGGCTAATTGCATCGATGTTGCAGAACACTGCTGCATCATTCATTGTGTGATTTCTTATCTCACTAAGCTTAATAGCATTGTTGGCCAAAACCATATATACAATTGCCATCTTGTGTTCCTGTGTAAACATGCACCCTCATCCTCCACTTTGTTTTTGCCTTTCCACTCTGTAGAAGATTCAAAAACAATGTGTGCAGTATAGTACAAAGGTTTGACAGGTTGTTATAATACAGTACTGTTGCAATCCACTCATACAATGCAGTGCAGTAAATGGGTGTGTTAGAGCTTCAAATGTTTACAGTATGTAATACAGTACTATACAGTAATGCTGAAGAATCCATTAGATAGATTCATACCTGTTCTCATTTCTAAAGTTTTGAATTATAGATGCCACTGTTAATCCACTCAATTTGGGCTGGAGTCTCAGTCCAGCCTTCCTCATGTTTAACCCATGTTTGATAACATGATCAATTAGCATAGCCCTAATCTAATCAAGCTCTTTTTCACCCTCATCCTCTACCTCCTCATTCTTGTCCTCATTCTTGTCCCCTCGCTCTCCCTGCAAGGTCTGCATCCATTGTTCTAAATAGGTAATCTGACCTTTGCAGTTCATTTATGAGCCTATACCAAAGCAGGAGTGTGTGTGAGACACTGATGAATAAACGTAGCATTTTGTTTGGTTGTGTTTGGCAAAGGCATTAAAGTTTCTTCTTTTTAGAGTTTTGTGCCATAAGTAGAGAATTGTGTGTTGTGTTTTGCAAAAAGTGATTTATGAAATTGGAAACTGAGTCAAAGGCTGAGAATGTGTGTCAGATGGCTCAGTGATTAGGGCGTCAGACTTGTAGTAAGTTGTAGGAAGGTTGCCGGTTCAATTCCCGACTGTGCCAAATGGCCTTGTGTACATGAGCATGGCACTTTAACATATGTTGCTCCAGGGGGATATCCCTGTATTTACTGTAAGTTGCTCTGGAGTGTCAACTAAATGACTAAAAATGGCATCACCCTACAGTCAGAAATAAACAAATTTACAACGTGAAGTATTTCCCTGGTCCAGTGTAAGATGGTCCAGGTAACATTACATTTTTGTCAAGGTATTAGGTATGGCATTCATTTGCACCTGAGACCCCGGTTTGATTCCACCCTCTATCCTTTTTCCCCCTCAGCAATATTTACCAAATCTGCTGTTATTAGTGATCACAGCTATTCACTTTCTTATTCCATAACTGATTAAATACAGCAACAATATACTTCCACTTACAATATGTATTAGAATATACAGTCTTTACAGTCAAGTACTAAAAGAAATAACTACTGAAGGTATGTCCAATATCTGCAGTAACTGTCAGGATCCAGGCTAGGTACAAAGGGTGAATCCAAAAGCAGATGAACAGGTGAGTGTATAACAATTATGTTTATTGTATGAATTAAATGTAAATAGCAGTATGCAGAGCTGGATACTACAGATGGTAATGTATCCTCCAATGAAGGAGAACCCCATGCAGAACACCAGGTAGGTAATGGTGGTGAGACCAGCTTAGTGGTGTCCTGGAGATGCAGTCCCATAAGGCTGAACACCAGGTAGGTAATGGTGGTGAGACCAGGTGAGTGGTGTCTTGGAGATGTTTTCCCAGATAGCTGAATACCGTGTAGATCTCTTACTGGAGTTAAATGTCTGGAGTTCTTGGAAGGCAGGCTGGTTACCAGGTGATTGCGGGCTTAGGATAATTGACACTGACAGGTACTGAAAGTGAAGGCACGGAGAACCAGAGTTAATAATAGTTTGTAACCATAAATGCACAGCACTCAGACTGGCAATATAAAAGGAAGAAAGTAATAAATGCCACAGTTCTCAGACTGGCTTGGTAGCTCGAGACTTCACGCACTTGGTAGTACAATAATCCAGCAAGGACTGATCGCTGTCACCTCCCTAATAAAGGGAGAGCAGCAATCAGCCCAGGTGTGGCAGAGGAACAGGTGCAGGGGATAATCATTGCTGGGACTGGTGCTCGGAAACTGGTGCCTTTGTGTGTGTTGGGATGATGGGATTTGGTGATGACTGAAACAGACAAACAAACACAGAACAGACCAGATACACATAAAAGGAATTCACGAACAGGGAAACAGAGACACAAGGAACAGGCAGACAGGCTCAGGAGCGAGGGATCGTAACAATACCAACATATTGTCATTTTGAAACATCCAGATATTGGACGCTATGGCAAAACAGATCAGATTGGGCAGCCCTCTCTGATACAGAGTATTAATCAGAAATTACTCTTGTTGTTCTTGGTCTCCTTGTTCACTGCCTAGTAAGTGTAGTTGAGTGATAATGTCTTTAATAAGTGTAAAACTAATGTTCATAAAACACCATATAGGACTATGCTAAACAAATTCACAAGCCTATTTCTCATTATCTACTCCAACTATTGAAAAATGAGTAATCCAAGCAAACACCTTGAGAGTGATGGCAAGAATGAATGAAGAGAGATATCTCGGAATTCAAAAGGATTTACATAACATTTCAATGAAACCAATAAACAAATTAGCATCATTAAGATTGCATTTAAGATAGCACTGAATGAGTGCATTCGTAATGTTTTGAAATCAGACTGTAAGTAGGCATTAGCATGTGCAGAGGAGGGAGCCTTAGCATGTAACACTGTTTTATCAGCATACAAAGGAAAAGTATAATGTCGCACAGAGTTAAAGTACACACCATATTGGTCTGAATATTAGACAACCCAGATTATAAAACAAACCCACCTTTTCATCACTCGTTTTTTTTATATCACAATTTTTAAAGACCAAATTGTTTTTATAAATGAAATGATTTTATTTGAATTATTATAATTTAAATAATGATAATGTTGTTTTAACATAAAATATTTTAAATAAAATAATGTCATAAATATGTTTCTAAGAACATTGTCTTTATTTTAACATTAAAAGTGTTTAAATAACATTTCTAAATTCATGACTTTTGATATTTATGATAAATATAATAAAAATAAACTGCTGTCATTTGATACTTCTAGTATCAATTGGGATCTATTTTGTAGTGAAAAAACAGTCATAGTCATTTATCATCATAATTTTTAAATTTGTGTAATAACTTATCCTAAGTTGTTGGTGGTTAACTTGTTGTCACATTGAATGAAGGAGTTGGAAACAGTGGCAGGTAATGTAGCTTTTAATTCCTTGTATAAACGAAGTCAAGACTGGAACATATAACGACAAGCAAAGCAAAACACTATAATAGTGTTACAGTAAACAATAATCGACACCGTATGCCTCCCTCAGCCTACATTAATACAACTCTAATATCTAATAACTGATGAGATGTGCCAGTGTGCCTAATACTAAACCCTCCATAGAGAGTGACAGAGGGCAACATGCCCTAAACACAGGAAGTACCATAACAGATGAAAAACATAAAGAACAGAATGAAACCAACACAGGCATACGTAGTACAATAAGGAGTCCACAAAAAGCCTCTACATCACAGCACACACTGGGTCGGACGTTACAGAGCCCCCTACCAAAAACCGCAACTCTGAGGCGGTTAAACAGAAAGGAAGGGGCAACTTGATCCCCACAAAACCCACCCCAAGCACCAACCCGAGTGGCGGCTCAGCCGGCGGTCGTGGAAGCCCCAGCAGCGGGAGAAGGGGCAAGGCCCCAAGGACAGGCAGTTCAGGGAGCACGGGGACAGGCAGTTCAGGGCCCCCGGGGACAGGCGAAACAGAGGGCCCGGGGTCAGGCGGGAGAGAAGGGGGTCCGGACGTCAGCGGCGGCTGAGCTGGGGTTCCGGTGTCCACCCATGCAGCGTCATCCCCAAACCCCGGCAACGGTGGAAGGATGAGGCCCTCCAGGTCTGTGGCCATGGGGGACTCAGGTGTTGGCGGAGCTGGGGCCTCGGCCTGGTGGGCCTGCTGTGGTGGTGAGCAGGCTGCTGCCGGGGACTGTGGCAATGTTCAGGCTGCTGCCGGAGACTGTGGCGGTGAGCAGGCTGCTGCCAGAGACTGTGGCGGTGTGCAGGCTGCTGCTGGAGGCTGTGGCGGTGTGCAGGCTGCTGCCGGAGACTGTGGCGGTGAGCAGGCTGGTACTGGATACAGTGGCTTAGAACCCATTTTAAGGAGATGAGGAGATGACTGTCGGCCATCTTGAAGGGACCGAACATGGTCTGGAGCAGGCGGGTGATCTCCCTATGTTCGTCTAAGAGAGGGTGGTCCGCCTCCCACAGAGCCTGGGCGAAGGAATGGGCCCCACCCTCTAACCGGGAAATCGTAATGACAACCTTGTCTCTCTCTGGTAGGGAACTCTCCACATGCCTCTGCCGTAGACCTTTAACCAACCCTATTCTGGGCATAGGATCACTAACGTGAGACGTGAGGGGGGACCTAGGGAATGTGGCTGGAGCCCTAGGGGCCTGGACTGGAGGCCTAGTGGAGCCAGCTAGAGAGCTAACATGGGCAGCCTGGGAGCTAACTTGGGTAGCCTGTGAGCTAGTAGTCAGATGGGGAGCCCTAACTGGGGAGCTACTACCCTGAGCCTGAATACTAGGCATAGCTAGAGAGTGAGAGGTTCGACTACTCAGACAGGGAGCCAAACTCGATAGGGGGACTAGACAGAGAGCTAACTGGGGTAGCCTTCGAGCTACCTGGGGTAGCCTGAGTGCTAGTAGAAGGAACCGGGACACTGGTACTATTGCTAGCCTGCGAACTAGTAGAAGGAATAGGGAAACTAGAGTCAACGCTAGCCTGGGAGCTAGTTTGATAGTTAGCTGTGGTAACAACACTCAGGCGGGGAGCGCTACCTAATAGGCTAACACCCTGGACCTGGGTATTGTAACAGACAACCTGAGAACTAGTCGAAGGGACATAGAAGCTAGCAGGGCTGAGAACACTAGCCTGAGAGCTAATGGAGGGAACATCACTCAGATGGGGAGCCCTAATTGAAGAACTACTACCCTGGACCTGACCGCTAGGTGAGCTAGCCTGGGAGCTAACAAAGCTTAGAAAGGAAACTAAGTAACTAGTACTACTGCTAGCCTGACAGTTAGCGGTGGGAACAACACTCATGTGGGGAGCCCTACCTAATGGGCTGACACCCTGGACTTGGGTGTTGTAGCAGCCAACCTGTGAGCTAGTCTTGGGAACAGAAAACCAGAAGATGTGATTATGGGCATAGTCAGGAAGAAGTGAGGTCACTGTATTCACTGATCGGGACAAGGAAGCCTTGCTAAGACCATGTCCCCTGTCAAGTACCGAAAGAAAATCACATTCCCGTGTTACTTATTGCCACTGATTGAATACACTTACAGACCATAATATAGTCAAAAGACAAACCTGTAGATCGCTTCCAGGTGATATATGTTAATACTACAATTACTAATAATACTTAGGATTTCTATTGCACTTTCAATTGACCCAAAGATGCTTAATATGATTATCAATGGCTAAAGTGAACCCCATTGTTTCAATATAACCGTTTCTTTAACCCTAAAATTCACTGATTGTTTGAGTTTGAATTTATTTATTAACTAATGAGTAGTGGAATCAATCGCCATCACTGTTATGTGCCTCTGATACAGTAGTAATGATGCACTATCGACATGCAATAAGCTATATTTCAAACGCATTCATGGCCTAGTTCCATTCCACATGGCCGTAACATGGGACTTTATAAAGAGCGACATAAGTGGTGGTTTGGGAAACAGGCGTTAGTCCGTCGTACCAAAGACCATCTAATGTGCAACGTTATCGGGAAACCGGGCATAGGAAGGGAACACTAATGTAACCGATTTTTTTGTGCCGTCTGTGTTTGTGGATGTATACTGCTATTTAAAAGTATAGACCCTGAATATAAGACAAGGCCACGTTTTAAGACGTATTTCAGGGAAGTATCTTTTGCAAGGCCTAATGAAGACAGTTTTTCAGTAAGACTAAGTGATCAGCTGTTTCAAACATTTATGCTAGATCAAAAATGAGTCAAAGAGCTCAATTTTACATCAATTGATTATACAATATAATTTACAAGTGTTGTTGCTATAATTGTACTGTACCCAGGTCTATTACCAGATTGAATGTTGTTTAAAATACAAATATCTGACAAAAAGGAAAGCAGCAGTAGGCGGTCTGTGTGGCATAGTGGGCTAAGTTGCTGCATTGCAGGACAGTCTACATCATGATAGTCAGTGGTTCAAACCTGACTATGGCATGTACGATTTTGGCATAGTGCTGCCTAGCATTTGGGATAGATACGTCGAATTATCTAACTTGCCACGTTGCTCTTCAGCAACTCGTTGTGTGCAGATCGGGCGCTTGTAATTTAAATCATAGAATTATAGTTGGTGACCTTAATCATCCCATACATGAACTGAATAAAGGCTTCCGTGTTGGAAAATGGAAAAAATAGATTTAGGTCCCCACCCATATGTAGAGTGCACATGCACTTTTCAAAATTGTAGGTATATAACCCCTCAAATTAATGTTAGATTAAACATGTGTGTAATAGCACTAGAAAAAATATGTGAAGCACTAGCCAAAAAACACAGATCAAGTGTATCGGCCCCTGCGGCTTTCTTTGTGTCTATGGCTAGTGAAAAAGCAAGGACCTCTTTTTCAGTGAACAGACTCAGTGAAAACCATTGGTTTATAACACTATGGTGTTCCTGAAAATGTACTTGATTACCATAGCAACCGCTTTCATTGGCTTCTCTCTCATTTGTGGTAGTTGTAGAGTTTTAATTGTCTGCTTTTGCCAATCTAATACATCTAATACCTACGTTTCTCACTGAGTCTGCCAATCAGCTTGAATTTGTTTTTCTAACCTTTGCAACATTTATTTTATGAATAACATCAGATATTTCCAAATGAAACCAGGATTTGGTTTACATTTTTTAATCAAATTTTCATAAAAGGAGCATGCTTATTTTCTATGGAATATACTGACAAATACTGAAATGCCATTTCAACCTCTGAAAGAAAAACTTTCAACATTTTACTTTGGTAATAAAATGAGATTTGGAATTCTGACATCTCTGATAAATACAATTGGGCAATGATCAATAATATCCAGTGAGAACACAGCACATTCATTGTATTGTATCTATCTGGAGCGTTTGTCAATGTACAGTGATCACAATAATTAATTGGACAGTGACCATTTGTATTTTAGTTCTGTACTCTAGCACTTTGAGTTTGAAAGGATACAATGACAATGAAGTGCAGACCGTCAGCTATAATTTGAGGGGATATTCATATATTTTGGATGAATCGTTTATCAATGACAACCACTTTTCTACATGGTCTCCCCATTTTCGAGCACCAAAAAGCATTGAAGAGTTTAATATGATGTAGAATAAAGTAATAATTGTCAAGATTTCTTGGTATATCCTTTGCATGCAATGATTTCTTGAAGTCTGCGATGCATCATCTGTGATGCTCTGCCAGGCCTGTACTTAGCATTACCGGCTCTGCAGAGGTTAGGGTGCCAAGCCATGGACAATGATGTAATTTTCCCCAAATCTGGAGGCCACCATAGAATCCAGGAGTTTCTTGTTCTCCCTAATCTGGCACAGGACAGTCTCCCAACCAGCTCAGCGATCCGCTGGCTCAGGTGTTGACAGGAGACACATGCAACGGTAAACAGGGCATTGCTATTCAGCGGCCCAGTGAAGAGATGATTATTTCCATCTGTAGTTTACCAGTACTTCCATAAGATAAATGTTTTAACTTGAATACTGTAGGTATGCAATGTTAGAATGTATATCTCAGCTTTCTTTGTCTAACAGGGTGTTGTCTTAAATAACAAGCCCACTTTGAGAAGTCATATTGCAGGCAGTGTACCACATAAAGACAACATTTCGGTTTTAGTTTATGCTCATAAGAGCAGGTTATTTACTTGCTATAGTTTATAATGGTGCCATAAACCACATGGTTTAAATTATGTTGAAGCAAATTTCCGGTTTTACCGCAATATACACTTGTTAAAAACAGACCGACATTTTTCTCAGGTTGTGTGACAACGTAAAGACACTATTTCAGTTTTTTTCATATGCTGAAAAAACAAGTTTATTTCTTTATTGTTTAACAATACTACCATAATCCAAAAGAATCCAAAAGTAAAGTAATAAAGAATATCTTACCTTCTCCAGGTAGGCTACTGAAACAAAAGTGAGAGTAAACACACCACATCTGGCATAAGAACAGACATCTGGCAATTATTAGGGAGAGTAAAGTAAATTATTTAAATGTATTTAAAAAACAAACATCATTGAAATTCATCTAAACTAAAATTTTACATATTCTTACATATATTAGTCTCTACTGACAAACCATGCATATCGTCTGAAAGATGTAGGTGGCAGTTCACAATTAAAGTTCCAAATGAAAGCTTGTTGCAGCCTACACTCTCAGGGACAATGCTTTTGGGTTGTGGTACATTGGTTTTCTTCAGGAATTGCAGCTTTGTGTACATGGTTCATATTTCCAGTTTTAGTATGTTAGTAATGTATTGAGTGAAAAACTTTAATGCAGAGATTACTGATTATTATGAAGCTGAAGATTTCGTTAAAATTGATTACTTTTGTACAAATGTGCTAACATTGAAATAATTCAGAAAACAATATTTGGTGGAATAATAATAATACTATAATAACTATAAATATATTTCATGCATTTTGGCATGTTCTCCACCAGTCTTTCACATTGATGTTGGGTCCCTTTATACAAGCCCTGGGCTCTTTCTCTCCAACACATTCCACAGGTTTTAAATGGGGTTGATTTAAGAGAGATATGCCGTGGTCTCTTAATTTGTTTCCATTGTGTATACCTTTTCTCTTTTCATGCATGTTTTTGTAGTTAATGTTGCCTACTTGTTATTAATGTTTGATTAACTTATTACTGAATGTAGTTTCTCAAGTACTCAATATACATTTTATAATAAAAGTAATCTAGTAGGATGTCGATTATTTTACATTTCATAATATATTGTGATTATTTTCGCTATACAGGTGAGAAAACATCAGCAAACTGTATAGGCAGGTTTGAAACAGACGTTGAAGCACAATTTATTTTCAGGTACCCCCAAACGTCAATGCACGGTGGTACATGTACACCACATTTGGAATAAATGGTCTAGATTTCTCATATGCAAATATGAATTATGAATCCCCAAACATTTAAAACTGTCAGTTTTTTGGCACATCTGTTAATTTTGTGAAATTCTGAGCTCGGTCCATCTGTACACAGGTAAAAGGCATTCAGATTAGTGAAAGAGTTAAAGGTTTCACAAAAAGGCAAAACTTAAATTAAGTTACAACTGAGTACATTACAGTAGTAATGTACCTAGGGATCACAATGTCTGTACCAAAATGTGTTATCACAAAACCAAACACTGGAATGTAACAGTTGGAGTTAAAAATTTGTAAAAACTTTAGTGAGAACAATTCGTTTCTGGAATACAAAGATATTTGTGGTCATTCAAAAATAATGCTTTTGGCCTCACTTCAGATACTGTACATGTCAACAGTAAACCATACCCAGCCATCTGCAGGGTAATAAAAGAGCTACAAACAAAAACATTAATTTAATTAGATAAAAAATAATCTGATATCACAAATCTGAGGGCTCCTATACCACCCCAATGAGACTTATCAGGGCTTCTTGACTGGTGAGATGGGTCCCATTTTGAAAATTCCTTTCCCAACCACTCCAACAAACATCTCCAGCTACAACAGCAGTAGCAAACAAGCAGAGTTCACTACTGCCTTCATTTTACGTAAGTTCAATGTTGTTGTGTTTAAACCTGCTATCCTCTCATACGTCAATCAGAAAGTGATGGTACCATGCAAAGTCTGTCATGCAACAAATTAAATGGAGCCAAACAGGATTTATTTTAATCCACACAGGTGCTACAGCAGAGGGAATCTGCCATACATCCGTTAAGATCACAGCTTTTGGCCTATTTGCAGAGATGCCAACACAAACTTATACCATCAGACCGCTTTCAGAGAGGACAGCATCACCCTGCGTTATCAGGGCTCACCACCTTGCAATCAAACTCTTCAAAAGTTAACTAACTTGACAGGACAGAGCAGTTTTCCTTCAGGTGAAAGGCATGTACACTCCAAGACTTGCCTATCACAGCTGACCACTTTAGTATATCCCCCTCACAAAGTGTAAAGAACTTTGCAGTGATCCTGGAGAAACTCATCATCACATAGCAGAATTAAACTGTGAAGTATACAATCATTTGATTGTTACATTTCGTCAACTGGACGTACAGTATATGAACACAAGACATGGTCCATTTTGATGTGAAGAGAACCAAGTGGGGTTATGTCCTGGCATCTGAGGACATATAGTATAATTTTCTAAATGGCACCTTATGGCAGTTAAATGCAAAACACATGAAGACTCATAGTCTAATTGGTTAAATGACAGCCTTTGACACTTAAAGGAAAACACATATGCTACGCTAGATAAAACACAAGATAATATTGTGCATGCAGTTATATACTGAGTATTGAGACATTAGCTAAGAAATTCAAAAGCCACATTTTAATTGACATATAATACAAGATGTCAATTAAAATTCTGCTTTGATTTCATGAGGCTAAATATAACAGACATATAATAATGAATGTGATGGATGATTGATTACATCTTTACATTTAGCAGATGCTCTTATTCAGAGCCACTTACAGTGAGTACAGCAACATTCATCCCTGGAGTAACTTAGGGCAAAATGCCTTGTCCAAGGAGACAGTGACATTTGGGGCAGCTGGGAATCGAACCGGGCAACCATCTGACTACTACTCTGACTCCCTAACCACTGAGCCATCTGACCCCCTGATTAACTAGCTACCTATTAATCACAACCTTTAGCTATGCTGTTTTAAAATATCCATCTGGACTTTTTCTGTCAAATATACAGTAAATCATGATATTTAAGATGTCTTTACTATCTTTATAGTCATGTACAACTGCATTTTTTAATGTGTTTCTTTAAAGAATATCAGTAAATGCCAATTCTACTGTATATGCAAATGGTTTTTAAGAATTCATTTTAAATACCTAACCCTGTCCTTAACCTCAACGCTATTGCTAAAGGATCCATCTAATAACCATTTTAATACAATATCTTAGCTTAGTAGAAATCATGTATTAATCCGTACTAATCAAGTGACTACATTATAATTCATAGCATCACAAGAGGGGAGAAAAGAATGGAAACTGTATAGTTTCAGTCTGTAGAATGGTTTACTTTGACATTATCTGTAAATGTTATTGAGCACTGGACCCAAAATACAAAATAACGTTATTATTTGGCTGGTATCTGTTCTTCTAAAAGAAGAGGTAAAAGGAACAGCAGATTTGTTGCTCTATGAAAATTTGATGTTGCTGCTTTATGTTGTAATGTTTTATATTTGCATATGCATGCACATTCACCAAACCAGGGACTGCAGATGGACATTTGCATATATGTTTTTAAATGTATTTTTTTTACAATGTACTGCCTGTTCAAATAAATAACTTATTGTCTCTGAAAAAATGATGATGTAACTGCTTCATCCTTCAATTCTGGCTGTTCCCCTCAATATGTTCTTTGTGCAGTCATTGCTCATTGCCTCAGACAGGAAGAAGCGGTCACTTACAAAATAGAGTTGCAAACATAAAAACACTGTTGCTTTACCCCTTCCAGACAGAAGGACATGCACTCTGAAAGCCTTGCCAGCTAATAGATGTCTGCATGAAATCTGTTTACTTCCTTTGCATCAGAGACATGTTACAAGACGTTCCAGGCAAGCACCCCATCTCAGGCCTGAGCTGTGTGTGCCGTCACTACCTAACAAAAGAGTAAAAAAACTCAAAGAAAAGGAAAGAAACAAGCAATTTAAAGGACATTGGTCTACGGGGACAAAACGGCTGGGGGTTGGGGTTGAGGTGTTATCCTCTTCATCATTACTATAGCCCTTTTGTGAGAGACAGACAGAGGGTCGAAAGATGCATTTAGGAACTCATTAAGGGATGGAACAGGGCACAGTCGGGGCAGGAAATGTCGGGTCGCCTTCTTCATTACCGAAGCATGCCTCAGCTTCGAAGCATGTGTGCGCTGCCTGCCTGGTTGAATCAATGTGATGTGAGCAGTGTTCTGAAAACAGTGAAAGCTGTTGTAGTATATACAGTATATTCAGCCGCACTTGTGTGAGGTGTTTTGGGTGGAACATGATCATTGAACCTTGATGGTTATTAAAATGGAAACTTGATTACGTCAGTAATTATGTCAATGTAAAGTCTGTAATTGTAACACATAAGCTACAAGCTAAAAGGACTTGCAGGACAATAGTGTAGTTTGTGTAAAATAGAAAGCACACTTTTAATAAAGCATTACTAACTTTGCTTCAAATGGAGGGTCACTCAAATCCTTCACTGTCATTTAGGGACCTTGTAAATTAAAAGTGTGCCCAAATAATTAAAGATTGCTTAACTTGTTCAGTAAAATAATATAGAGCAATTAGAGGTTAGACACCAAAATCATACAATACACTGTTAGCAATTTTGTAATTTCATCAGTAACTTACTGTAATTTCCACAGTATCATACTCTAATTAATAAATACAGTAGACTATTGTTAATTGAATTAACTGTTAGTAATTTCTGTAGTTTTATCACTAATTTACTGTAATTTCAACAGTGTCCTATTTTAATTACTGCTGTGTATTGCTTTACATTGTGGACAAATATTAATATTCAATAATACATTACGCAGAAGCAAATTAGTTTGATATGTGTTTTGGAGGTAACTGTCAAAAGTATAGTGTGAGTTCACTATTTCCTACAGTTGGTCTACATGGAAGCAAACCACATGCTCTAAACCAAGAAGTACATTTTTTTTTAGCGTTAATAATCAAGTTTAATTCAGGTATGAATGTTTACACCAAACTGATGTTACAAAACCCTAGTTTTTGTGATAATAGCTTGTCTTAATTGTGAGATTTGTATTTTATCAATAACAAGGAAATCATCCCTTTTTCCTAGAATTCTTTGCTTGCAAGTTGACTTGAATTGACTACTTTATGTGATATTATAAAATATGTTTAATAATCTTTAATTTACTGAAATGGTTGTTCCAATTGACATAGTTTAGCTAGTCTTCGTCAGGCATCATTATAACATTGCTATCATTCTGAGTATGTCACGTTCAGCCTAGTGGGGGCTGGCATGGACATGAACTGAGATATGGACTCTTCATATGTATTATGTATTTTCAGTTAGATTTGTGTTCGTTGTTATGCCAGTGCTAGGCACTGTAGTTCTTATTTTCTGTACTGTCTCTTTAAGATGTGTGTGTGCACCTCTCCCTCGCCTAGCCAGTGCTAGGATAGGTACTAATTTAGGTTATTCTTGTGCTTGTGTATCTGGTTCATGATTATGTGCAGCCGTGTTCAATTAGTCATTTTAGATAAACACTGGCTGGGCTAGAGAGCGGTGCTGGGCATTGATTATCTGTTTGTGTGTTTGCGGCTACATGTATTATCCTCACTTCTTCTTGTTCTTTCTCTACATAAAACGTGTAAGTCATAGAAATAGAATGGATAGAAAGGACATTGAACTGTTTGGCATGGTCATTCGATTAGTACACAACAAAATGGCGATTGTTGTTAGTTGTCACGGTGACAACACGCAAATCGGTTTAATGGGGAAGTAGGCCACTAGATCTTTGCAATGGAATGGTACACATCAAAATGACTGCCGCTCTGACCATTCTGCTACATTGATTGGGATTGGAATGTCCTTTCTATCCATTCCATTTCTATGGTGTAAGGAGTGTATATGGACATCTAAGCACATGCATAATTAGATTAGCAACGAGCTTCATGTCGCCCTTAAGAGCATAGTAATATAGTAATCTTTGGTCATTGTGGATACTCATTATATTCAAGCTAGAAGGATATCTTTGTGTTATCTGTCCATTCACTCGGCATAGATTTGGATTATCATTAAATGTGCAACCTGCGTCTCCTTGCTTGGTCTCCCTCCTTCACTCCAAACTACACCCTTGTGACAGAATGCAAGATGTGGGTGCAAGAAATTGTACATATTCTCCCATTTCTATTATTGAAACCCTGCTTATTGTAACTTGTTGTGGTAAATACAGAAGACTCTAAAACTTATGACCACTGTCCCCCTAACTTCCTTTAAATCTCTATTATCAGAGCTTCTGTCTGACCATTGCACCTGCTGACCCCCCCCCCACATGCACTACCTTTCCCTATTCTGATCCATTACTGTGGCACTCTGCCAAATAAGCACCTGTGTTTATACTGACTTGAACAGTATTTATTTTAAATATATTATTTCTCAACTGTTATTTGCACTGCCACCATTTGCACAGTAAATATTCATACTAATGTTAACTTATTACATTATATTTGCCTGCCATGTACACTAATTCGATCTACCTCTAAACCTAAGATTTCTTGCACTAATTGTACATGTACTTACATCTACCTCGTTCAATTTTGATTGTATTTCAACTGTATTTTTTATCTTTCGTCTTTATTGTACCCTTTGTGTAATACTTGTGTATTTGTATTTATGTGTAACTCTGTCTGTACTTGCACCTTTTTGCCTTATCTTGGCCAGGTCGCCGTTTTAAATGAGAAATTGTTCTCACCGTGCCCACCTGGTTAAATAAAGGTTAAATAAAAAATAAAA
>JACXGM010006011.1:0-33743 GCA_016801145.1 Umbra pygmaea
GGTGGTCTGGACAAGGTGGAGACCTCTGGTGGTCTGGACAAGGTGGAGACCTCTGGTGGTCTGGACAAGGTGGAGACCTCTGGTGGTCTGGACAAGGTGAAGACTTCTGGTGGTCTGGACAAGGTGGAGACTTCTGGTGGTCTGGACAACGTGGAGACCTCTGGTGGTCTGGACAAGGTGGAGACTTCTGGTGGTCTGGACAAGGTGGAGACCTCTGGTGGTCTGGACATTTGGGTGACCTCTGGTGGTCTGGAAATTTGGGTGACCTCTTCTGGTCCGGGAACTTGGGTGACCTCTTCTGGTCCGGGAACTTGGGTGACCTCTACTAGTCTGGAAACTTGGGTGACCCTTTACGGGTCCGGAAACTTGGGTGACCTCTACTGGTCCGGAAACCTGGGTGACCTCTACTGGTCCGGAAACTTGGGTGACCTCTTCTGGTCCGGAAACTTGGGTGACCTCTTCTGGTCTGGAAACTTGGTTGATCTTAGCTGGCCGTGGAGCGGAAACACCGGCCTCTTGTGGCCATGGAGAGGGAACTGCGACCTTTTGTGCCCAAGGAATTTGGGCGAGTAGGGTCCTACCAGGACATCGAGAGGCCCCAATGGCTTCAAAACAGGGCATTAGCTGAGGGGATCGGGTGAGCAGCCACTTCACGAGGAAGATCTCAGCCTCTGTCTGGAGTGACCCATAACCAGCCCTCCATGTGAAGAACTGGCTAACCAAGTCTGGCCGGGCATTGATGGCTTGGCCGCATTGGTTCATCCACTCCCGATACTCCCCATCCACTTCGGGGTCGTTCCTTAATTCATTGAGGATTAAATCCCTCTGGGAACTGAGGCCGGTGGCCATCTTGGAACTGGGGCTGGTAGCCATCTTAGAACTGGGGCTGGTAGCCATCTTAGAACTGGGGCTGGAGCCATCTTAGAACTGGGGCTGGTAGCAATCTTGGAACTAGGACTAGTAGCCTTCTTGGAACTGGGACTAGTATCCTTCTTGGAACTGGGACTAGTAGCCTTCTGGGAAGTGGAACCAGTAGCCTTCTTGGAACTGGAGCTGGTAGCCATCTTCTTGGAACATGGACTGGGTGCCCTTTTTGGAGCTTCAAAAGGGGCAGGTGTCTCAAAGACACGACGGGGAAGAATGTAGTCCCTATCTATAGCCTCCCTGACTAAAAAGTCCTCATAGGAGGCTTCGTAGAGGTCCCATAGAGGATCCTCCTGGGCCCAGCCACTGTAAAACGGCTCACTCCCAGCCATTTTATGTTAAGGCGAGGTATTCTGTAAAGATTAAGCCTTCCAAGCAGTAAAAGAGCAATAATGTTTATTTTTGCAGAAACAAGGCAGGAACAGCTCAGGCGAAGGTACCAAGGATAATCCCAAACATAAGACTGAATAAACAATTCAAGAATCAGGCCAAACTATCAATCCAAGAATACAGAGAAAGGTACAGAGGATAATCCAAAATGCAAAAACGGAATAGACAACGCACAGGTCAGGCCAGAACAACAATACATGAAATAGAATGCTTAGTATGAAGAAAATCAATACTCACAATACCTCGCAAAGAGGCAATGAAAGGTATGTGGCTTAAATACAGACTGGAGTGAGCAGGTGTACTGAATTGGGATAATTGAGTCCGGGTATGGGGAATGTAGTTCTAAGGAGGCATGACTAGGGAAACTGTAGTCCACAGGAAGAAGAACTGGGGAATGGGTATTGTAGTTCTGAGCAATATAGACAAAGGAAGTGGCAGTTTCCAGGGAAGGGGAACTGGGAAACGTTACAACTACCTAATGCCTAGTCTTTGTTGTTGCATATACTGCTACAAAATGAAATTATAGATGGAGTTTCCTGTCTGTAATAAGTCCTATTTATTAATAAAAAATACTTGCTAAATGCTTGTCCTTCTTTTACGTGTTTTTCAGAAGAACCAATTGAAGCTCCAATTAAACAACTGGTTGAGCCGGTCCTGCTGGAACTCAGGACTCTGTCCAGAGAGGTGGTCGCCATGCGAACCCAGCTGGAACTTCATTTCCAGGGAAATGACCACACAAGTGATTGGATCCATATTGGGAAGGTGATGGACAGGCTGCTGTTCCTTCTCCACATCATTTTCATCTCTGTCAGTTTCATCACCATCATTTGCATCTGGAGCAACTGGTACCGAATAGTACCAGAGGACAATTAAGCTAACTTTACGATAGTGGAGTTTGAACCGCTGGAAAGTAAAAATAAGTCACAGTAGATGTCAGTTGTACATAATCAACCTAAGTTATTTATCATAACGTAAATAGATGTTAAAGCTATTAGACATCTCTTGGTTGATTGCTGATACTAAATTTTAACCCAGGGCGCTTTAACCCTGTTCTTTTAGAGCTATCCTCTGGTAGGGTTAGCTCCAGACCTAGTTATACATTATTTATACTATAGCAAACCACATTGTTTAATATTTTAAATAGTCAGTCAATGACAAAGATGATGTGGTATGCAACCACTCTTGACCAGGAATATATACCATATAAATATACCATATAAAAACCTTTCAGTACATTACTGCAAATATGTTAGAATTGTGGATCCATTAAAAAAAACTGTACAATGCTAAAATATTTTAAAAATGTAAAAACAATTGCTCTTAGTTAGCGAAGGTATTGCATTTACTGAATATGATTGTTTATTAAAACATTTAATGCATTAAATACATGTTTCTTCAGGGAAGTCACTAGAGGTGTATGCATGGGGGGCTAAGCCTCTAATAGAGGGGTCTACGGGCATGCTCCCCCAGATGAGTTTTTTATTGGCCCCAAAGCATTCGCTCTCCCTCTCCTTTTGCATGACCATTCAAGATAGGTCCAAACATTTGATAAAATAAAAAATATTTTTTATGTGGTAACCTCTTAAACTGCCCAATTTTAACTGAATCCTTAAACAAATAGCATAGCAGGTTCAGAATAGAACCCGACTGGAGATTTCAGATGAATGATTTTAATAATAGACTAGTCAAATGGCAACTACACAGAGTATTTAAACATTATTACGCTCACCATGCCTAAGTTCTCTCATGCTGCAGAGCAGCCTCCCGCCCTCTCCTGCCTCCACCTGTTGGTTCTGTCTGGGTTCTGTGTGAGGTCATGTTGGTTCGGTTGCAGGGGGTTTGGTACTGCGTACCAAGCTCTTCAATCAGGAATATGTTATTCATAAACTGCCGGGTCAGGTTGTGAATAGAAGTAATGTATGTACAATATCTTACTATGTAATGTGGTTGCCCTAAGGTACAGAAGCATTCGTCAAAGTTTCACCAAATAGTCATAAGGTGTGTTGTCTTACTTTATATATTTATTAAAATTGGTAATCTCAAACGTGGTGTTTTCTGTCTGATTATTTGCTGATTATTAGGGATATTAACACCTAGTCCTTTGAGCTGAACTGATAACTTGGAGAAATCCAAAGACTGCTGTGAAAGTGCAGGTGACGACTAGGGAAAGACAAGGTGACGGCATGGAAAGACAGCTGACAGGAGGTAAAGACCCCAACGGGGCTGTCATGGACTAGCTATCCATGACGGCAGGCTCCGTCACCGTTATGAGTGAATAGGAGTCACCCCTCATTGCTACAAAGAATAAAAATTAGTTCAGCTTATATAGCGCTTTTCAAGAACCCAAAGCGCTTTACACAGTGATGGGAAAAGCCCACCTCATCCACCACCGATGTGTAGCACCCACCTCGGTAATGCACGGCAGCCATTTTGCACCAGAACGCTCACCACACATCAGCTATCAGGTGGAGAGATTAGTAGTTATATATGCCAATTTGGACGGAGGGGGATTATTAGGTGGCCGTGATTGAGGTGAGGTCTGGTTGGAAATTTGGCCATGACACCGGTGTTAACACCCCTACTTTTACGATACGTGCCATGGGATTTTTAATGACCACAGAGAGTCAGGACACCCATTTAACGTCCCATCCGAAAGACGGCGCCCTAAGCAGGGCAGATGTCCCCGTCACTGCCCTTGGACATGGGATTGATCTTTAGACCAGAGGGAAGAGTCCCCCCTACTGGCCCTCCGACACACTCAGGCGAGCAAAGATTCGAACAAAGAGAGCTACCATCCGACATTCCGCCAATTCCCCAACCAGAACACAAGTTCGATTGTTTCTGTGGAGGCTAATGAAGGTGACATGGAAGAACCAAAACATCCCAAAAGCATGGCGTAGAGCAGGGGGAGTAGAAATTCCCAAGGAGAAGGATGCCTCAAACATTGATCAATTTTGACAAATCAATCTCTTGAACGTTGAAAGCAAGAGCTTCTTTAGCATCGTCGCTTAGAATGAATGCTTACTTTAAACAGAAAAACTTGATTGACACGTCGATACAGAAAGCCGGGGTACTAGATTTCTCAGAATGCCTTGAACACACAAGCATGATATGGCAGCAAATACAATCTGCAAAAAGGGAAGGAAGAGACCTGCATGTTTTATTCCTCAACCTGGCCAATACTTTTGGATCCTTCCCGCATTCTGTCATCTGGGTAGACTTCAACTTCTTTCATGTGCCTGAAACCATCACAAATCTGGTTAGAAAATATTTTAAAGATTTGCAATTCTGCATAACAATGTCAGAATATACAACATCATGGCAATCATTGGAAGTGGGTATCATGGCAGGGTGCAGCATTTCTCCCCTAGCCTTCACCATGGCAATGGAGGTGATCATTAGAGCATCTAAATTTGTAGTCGAAGGGGAGTGTCATCAGGCTGGACAGCAGCTACCTCCAATTCAAGCCTATATGGACTACATGACCACCTTGACGTTAACCATTACCTGTACTAAAAGTCTGTTAGTGAAGCTTCACTCCAACATTACATGGGCAAGGATGAAGGTGAAACCCAGTAAATCTAGGAGCATATCCATCATCAAAGGAAAGCTTACTGACCAAAGGTTCAACATCAATGAAACACCTATTCCATTGATATCAGAGCTTCCTGTCAAAAGCCTAGGGCGGTGGTACAACACAAGTCTCAAAGATGCAGAGCAGTGTGATCAACTAAGGGAAGAAACCATCAAAGGCTTTGTCAGTATTGATAAGACTTCCAGGCAAGCTGAAGCTGTGGTGTCTGCAGTTTGGGTTCCTGCCTCACCTAATGTGGCCTTTAATGGTGTATGAGTTTCCCATTTCCAAAGTTGGGAAGCTGGATAGGACAGTCAGTGCATACATCAAGAAGTGGATGGTAACAACGGGTTATACAGACATCTCTAGCCTCACCGAAGAATATAAGTGCACCAAAGTGAGGCTGAGCATGACCCTGGCAGAGTCTCAAGATGTAAACATATGAACAGCTCTTCCCATACTGGCAACTGATGAGGAAGTGGACTCTAGCCGATGCTCTAAAGCAAGCACAATCTGCACTCAGACATGGAGACATAGTAGAACAGTTGCAACAAAGAAGAGGTGGGCTTGGACTAGGGACAGGTCGACCTGCATGCCACAAGGCAACACCTGCAGAGAGAAGAAAGATGGTAGATGCGGAGGTCTGGCACCAACAGGAAGCAGAGCGATGCGCAAAGGCAGTGTCACAAGCCAAGCAAGGCCACTGGACTACCTGGGAAAATCTGGAGCACCATAAGCTCACTTGGAGAGATATGTGGGATAGGGATGGAAGCAAAATCAGCTTCATCATCAGGGCCACCTACGATGTTCTTCCTTCACCCAAAAATCTTAACCAGTGGCTTGGAGATGATCCAGCATGCCTTCTCTGCCAAACCCCAGCAACTCTCAGGCACATCCTCACTGGCTGCAAAATCAGTCTGTCCCAAGGCCATTACACCTGGAGACATAACCAAGTCCTACGCCAACTAGCATTCATTCTGGAAGGAAGACAATCATCCATCATTGCCCTCCGTCTTCCAACATCTGGGCATTCATCCACTCTATCCCATTTGTGAGAGCAGGACAGGGCCCAGTGAAACCAGCTGCAAGAGTGGATAGCATCCTCTTGGACGCTACACAGGACTGGAAAATGCAAGTGGATCTAGATCAGCAACTCAAGTTTCCACCTGAGATCAGGCCGGATCTTGTATTGTGGTCAACTTCACAGAAGTCCCTGTTCATCGTGGAACTAACTGTACCATGGGAGGCTGCAGCGGGAGAAGCGTATGAACAGAAAAAGCTGAACTACACTGATATAGCTCTTGAGACAAAACAACAAGGCAGGCATACATAGGTACTTCCGGTAGAATTTGGATGCAGAGGATTTGTGGCCACATCTATATTCAGGCTCCTGAAGGGGGTGGGAGTTCGGTGACAGGCCTTTTGGAAAGCCATCACATTACTGTCGGAGGCAGCAGAGCAAAGCAGCAGGTGGATCTGGATAAAGAGGAAGGACCCCAACTGTGCTGCAAAGAATAAAGTGGAGTAAAAGCAGAAGGGGGCTCACCCGAGGCCCCTTTGTGCAGGACCACGTCTCTTGTCCCCCCCGTCTCAGCCCCAGATGTTATGCTGCAATAGTTTATGTGACGGGGGACTAGGGTTTTATATATTCATTTTTGGGTCAGAGCTGTGTCAAGGTACTAGACCCAAGGTATGCCCACTCTAATGTTCCTGATGTCATGTTCATCCTAGGAGGACCCTAGGAACATACGACAGGACCATGTGGCCTGATGACTCCTTCCTGTCCCCTTCCTGTGCCCGGCCCGCTGCTGTGCTGGATCCCATGTCACTGCGGTTGATGATCCCGTCTCCACCCGATGACGCCAGCTTTCATATCCAGGCGGCTTCACGGTCTTCCTTCGCAAGACCACCGAACTGTATTGACGCTACATAAAGACTATGGTCACAGTCACCCATCATATCTTCATTGCTGGACAATAATTGAACACCGATTGACCTTATTACAATGGGCTGTGTACCTTCAGATCCCCCACCCGGTACAGTCAGAAGAGGAATGGCCACCCCCTTGAGTGTGGCCTCTCTCTAGGTTTCTTCCCAGCTCCCTCCTACTAGGGAATTTTCCTAGCCACTGTGCATCACTTGTGTTGCTTGCTTTTGGGGGTCTCGGGCCGGGTGTCTCTCAAAGCACTTTGTGACAACTGCTGTTGTATAAAGGGCTTTATAAATAAATTTGATTAATTGAAATTTGATCTGGGATGCCAGGTGTTGCCGTTGAGCCCTCTGCAGGTGTCGTGGGCCTATCAATGAAACACCGGTGAAGGAAGGTGCCCACGTGAAGACACTGATGTTTTTACCCTCTCCCCATTTAAAACAAGGAGGTGCTGATTATTAGGGATATTAACATCAAGTGCTATGAGCTTAACTGGACTTTCAATTGCTTTCTAGATGATCATTAACCTCCAATTAGACCAGCTCCCTCAGCCCTGTCAGCCTGCAGCTTCTTTCATTCATTCTTACCTGTTTTGACAAGTTAAACTCAAATGTACAACAACTCAAAGCTTAATGAGTGATCAATCCATTCAAACGTTGTATCTGTCTTTTTGATCTGGTAATACTTGTTTCTCACCTGACTAAACTTCAGCAGAGAGGAAGGCAGCACCTCTCTTGAAGAACTTTCTTATATCCATAGATACAGTACAATAGCTACTTGTTTAGAAATGGAGGAATATACAATAGCTTTATGATCATCACTAATGTTATGGTTTCACAAAGATTAACTGTTTAGAAACAATCAACTGTGGCTACTGTGAGATGATTTTCTTGTTTAAGGTGTCAGTAACGTAATTTCTGTCTCACCTAGCGTACATTCTGACAAAAGTGGAGTTTCTTTAACTCACGTAGGTTACTGTAGAACTAATTTTAGCTAACTAGCTAACGTTAGATAACAAGCAAATAACTAACTTGATAGCTGGCTTACAGACTATGGGAGTAATTACTGTAAATTACTTTAAGATGTGTAAATAAGTCATGTAAATAATATTTTCTGCCCTAACATACCAAAGATTCATATAGTAGGAAGCTATCTTCACTTCAATCCTGTCAGAAAGAACCACAGAGAGTCTGTCACTATGTGTAACAATAGTGTTAATTCTACTCACCATGTACAGTAGGCTACAGCGTGTAGCATCTAAATGCTGATTTAACATTAGACCAGCCTCCCCCAGGTCCAAGCATCTGCCAATCGATGTGTATAGTGAATTGTCGGACGCGTCTGCGTGGTTAACAAAAACATATTTAAAATGATAATGTACATTTATTTTTGGGGGGCTAAAAAAATAGTCCTAGCAATGTCACACGTTTACAACAGTTAACAACCTATCTATTATCCAGTAGTATTAATTATGGTTCCCCAATATACAGTTCACATATTACAATGGACGCTCTGTGTTACAGCACTAGATTTGGTGTCCCCCTGAAGAATTGCTCTTGAATGATACTACAGTTTTCACAGTCAGCACCTTACTAACGGCAGTGGAAAAAGCAACATGCTGTGATACTTGTTGTTCAACTTCCAATATCTACAAGACAGACAGTTGAGCACTTTACTTATCCATGCCTTATATAGCTGGAAAAATAATATAGATGTTAGTAGTAAGGATAATAATTAAACATTTGGCCACATACGGCCACTGGCAGTTGGGGTTTGAGATCAAGCTATGCCAACTGTCTGTGCCCCTCCTCCCTGTCTCCCCCTACATACTCTACCTATCTCCCTACGGTCCTGTCATTACCTTAAACATAATGGTTACATATACTAAATTAAATAGAAGTAAATTCAACTCAACATTTAAAATATTGTATTTCCTTTATTATTATTAGATTTTACTTAAAAATATTTATATAAAAATCTACTCCATTATATTGTGTGTAAATTGTTGCCTTAATGTTCATACAGTGTGATGCTAAGCGGGTGCTTGAGCGCTTCACTAGTGTTTTAACTCCATTGTAGATAGGCGTGTTCCATATACAAGAATTTGGCTGAAAAACCCAACCTAACTAAGGCTAGACATACATCATATTTCTCACTGGCAGACTTTAAAACAGCAGAGCCTTATAAAGCTTATAAAAAAGAAGAAATCTAAATACTATTTAAACTCTCTGAATGTTATGGGAATAGTAAATACCTTGAAGAACAATTGCTCCAAATCATTGCCAAAGCAGATGGTTTTGGATACCGGTCCCATTAGTGACAAATATGTCATGTTATTTGCATTTAATCAGCACTTTATTGCATATTGCTCTCTATTTGAAAGAACCTACACTGTTAACCCTAATGTTATTGAAAAAGGAATAAATGATAATCAAGCATTTATGCAGTCACTCAAATCTTAATGTCCAAGATTTTTCCCCGACTGCTTTCACTGTAAATGACGACCTTGAAACTTTGTTGGCTATGAATACTAACAAAGCAAAAGGGGCAGATAACCTTGATCCAAAACTGCTGGTTATTGCTTCACCACTTATCTCAGGAGCATTAACACATATGTTTTATATAACTTCTGGGATTATCTCCAAATAAAACTGTCCTTGTACTGCCGTTACAGTCTACTACCACCCGTACTAGCTTCTTAATCACTCCTCTAACTCTAAACACAGTGTGTAAGTCAGTTGATTTTACCGAGTAGCCAGTAATACATGCTAATAAAAAAAAGTGCTTAGACCCCTACAACAACTTGGGCACATCAAGCCTTGACTTTCCTGGCATGGTTGAATGTGTCGTAGCTTGTGCTGTGTAGGGTCAACTGGTACTGTGGAAGGCAAAAAACAAAAAATCAGACATGGGCTGGTGTACAAGAACAGTCAAAAATGTACAGCCAGAGGCAGCACGGAAAATACAGTCAGGCTGGTAAGCGTAGTGTCCCCCCCTGTCTTTTCCACATCGGCGGCTGGGTCCAACCCCTGATGTGTCCTCAGCGCTGGAAAGACACAATAACACACTATCACAAGGTTAGTAGCTAACACAAACACTCACTCATAAGGATATGGAAAGACTGTTCCTTTTTACTAACCCTTTCCAGCAAAAGTCACAATTGGCACCGTCCGCTATTTTCTCCTCCGCTGTCTGCTTATGTCCGTCATAGTCCTCCTGCACTCACTGTCCACTTCCTTGTGTCTGTGCTGCTCCCCTCAGTGATTCCCTTCTGAATTAAGCCAGGTGAACTCCCTCAGTTACCTGCTCACACCTGCTCCAGTTTGCTTAATCAGCTGCTAATTACTCAGCAGCTGCATGTCATTCCATCCCCCACACACAGGATTAGTCCTTCGCACAGATTCTCAACGTCCACTGGTGACAAATACACAGTTGTGTGCTTTCTTAGCTGCATCCTTAATAAATACCAATCTAGCTTTATACCTGGGCACAGGACTAAATCTGCTACAGTACTAAATCTGCTACTGAAGTACACTGGTGGTAAATGATATTGCCATAGTACTAGATGAAAAATCTAATTTTGTGTCCCTGTTTATTGACTTTGACACAATTGGTCATTCTATTATGATTAAAAAATGTACAGTTGGATTGGCTGAGGAATCCTGCTTGTGGTATTTATTGATATTAGTGATATACCCTAGCCATTGTAACTGATGGTGTTCAGTCTAGTGTCTAAGCAGTTCAGAAGGGAGTTCCTCAGAGTTCGATTTTGGGTCTGTTGTTGTTCATAGTATAGATCACAGTTGTACATTGTTATGCTGTTCACAATGTCCTGTATGTTGCTGCCCCATCTATTCCTCAGGCTTTTGCTTTTCCCTAGTCTGATTTCCTACATTTACAAAATTATCTGATAGATCTTACATTAGTGCTGAATGCAAGCAAAACAAAATATTTACTATTCTCCAAGTCCAGAAAACAAAATGAGCATGATCTCAAGATTCGCACCCCAGATTATTGCTTTAATTTTAACCGTTTTAAATGTTTATGTTTTCCTGTTTATGTAAAGCACCTTGAATTGCCATTGTGTATGAAATGTGCTATATAAATAAACTTGCCTTGCCTAGATGTTTCGTTCATAGAATATTTTTTGTCCTACAAATACCTGGGAGTTTGGTTACATGAAGATCTTTCATTCAAACATACATTGCTGTTTATAATAAAAAAAGTTTCTTTTATAGAAATAAATCATGTCTGTCTTCAGCAGAGCGTTTAAATTGTAAAAGCTAGCTTTATGTCGATGACTGTGCTATATACAGTGTGTATGCTGAAACCCCTAGATGCAGTCAATCAATCTAAGTAGTTTTTTGTTTTTGTGATTTTTCCCCATTTTCCTCCCTTCCCAATTCCCTCTGTAATCCTGCATTGTCAGCAGCTCTGAAACTCCTTATTCATATTTGTGGGATGGCGAGGTGTGCACACATGGTTCATGTCGCCCATTTTCGCACTGCAAGTCCAACACAGAAGCCTATAGTCAGATCATGCACGGGATGATTACATTCACCAACTATACTTCTGTGACTGAACCCACAGGCGCCTGATCTGGACACAAGGAGTTGCTGAAGAGCGATGTGATAGGACCGATAATCTGATTTATCCAACCCTAATCCTGGGCAGCGCTATGACAATTTGCATATGGGCATGCAGAAAGGAAGCTCTACTCATGACAACGGAGAGGAGCCACGGGTCTGAGTGGAGGTTGAAAGCAACGAAGTGGAGGTGTACGACAGCTTGTGTGTGGACTGGCAAGCCTTGGATGGGATGGACGTGGGTCCAGTGAAGGACAAATCAGACACCAGTCTTGAATTAAGGCCAACCACCTATCAGCCTCTTCGTCACCTGTCTCGATGCCCAGGCAGACTTTTCTGCTGGTAGACCTGCAAGAGCCTTCTCTGCCAACCAACACACCACAGCCACAGCCATCACAGCTCCTAGCTTGGTGGCCCTGTCTGCCATTCACCATGACAGTCCGAACTGCGCCGCCCTCCGCGCCAGTGCCTGTGGCTCCGCCCTGGATGTCAATATCGGAGGATCTGCTTGCTACGCCAGCATCGGAGTTCCTGCCTGCCATGCCATGCCAGAGGCCCTGCCCGCCTCAACAGAGTGAGGGACCACACCCCCAAAAAGTGCCAGGGACAGCGACCTCCACGCAAAAGCCAGGGGCTCCTCCAACGCCAGGGCCAAAGTCACTGACCTCTCCCCTATGGCAAAGACTGGGTCTCAGCCTCCTATGCCTCCACCGGTGTTGGATGCACCGCCCCCTCTGCAGGGTCGGCAGCTCTGCCTTTATGTCCAGGGTCGGTGGATCTGTCCCCTAGGAAGTAGGCCTGAGTGATGTGGCCTAAAATCTATATCTCAATATTATGGACCCTATCTTGCACCCGGCGCAATGCAGCGCAAAGCCCGAGCGCAGGTCTCTTGCTAGTTTAACACATATTTCCTGAAATCAAAAGCTATTTCAATCAAACACATCATAACAGGACAAGTTACATGTTAACTTAGGACTTCTTTGATATCACCATCATAATTCGTGCATCCAATGTACTTGTGAGTTTATGGAGAGTTTCTGCTTGAATTTATTTGCAGGATGTCAGAATAGCCTCCCAGAGCTGTTTTGATGCAAACTGCCTCCCACCCTCATAGATCTTTTGCTTGAGGATGGTCCAAGGGGGAGGATGGGGGCCACACCATGAGGTTCTCTCCTTTTATGCCCATAGCAGCTAATGACACAGGGGTATTCTTTGCAGCATGAGATGGTGCATTGTCATGCAGGAAGATGATTTTGCTATGGAAAGCACAGTTCTTCTTTATGTACCATTGAAGTAAGCGGTCAGCCAGAAAATCTATATCCTTTGCCTAGGTCCTTTTCACACCTTCCGGGACCCTAAAGGGCTCTCTCCCCATGTTTCCGGCCCAAAACATGACCCTGCCACCTCCGTGCTGACATTGCAGCCTTATTGAGACATGGTGGCTAGGAGAGTCCACTGCACACAACAACTTGCTATGGTAAAACATCTGTCTGCACCCCAATACACCTGTGTGAATAAATGTTGTTATTAGCTGTGTTCATTGCCTGAGCTGGGCCTATGGGAAAGTTTGTCCACATTGTTGTGTTGTGACCCTCTCTTCACCCAGTTGTATGGGTCCAACTGTATGGACAGTATGGACAGTAATTTGTTGTGAGAGTGTCATGCAAGTGTTTAAATGAAGACTGACAGTCCGCTGTGAAGTGGAAAAGTACATTCTTACCTAGGAGATGGTTGAGGGGTGCAGCCTGTTGGGCAAAACCCTTCGACAAACCTTCTGTAGAATGTGCATAGTCCCAGAAAGGCACGCACTTCTGTAGCAGACTATGGAATGGGCCATGTTGGCACCTTCTCTGTGTTGCATGGATCAGGATGGAGTCCCTCTCTGGATATCACATGACCTAAGAAGTTAACATAGCCTGAGGCAATGTGACATTTCTTTGCATTACGTTTAAGCCCTGCTGAGCAAATCCTACTGAAAACATCCCTTAAGTGTGACATATTTTCCTCCAGAATCTGATACTGGATATCATCATCCAAGTATGTCATACAGACATGCCATTAAAGCCCCGTCAGCGTCAACTCCATCAAATGCTGAATTGTTGCTTGGGCATTTTCCCGGTCCTCCTCTGTTACTTCCACTTGCCAGTAGCCATCAGAGTAGTCCAGTATGCTAAAGCAGGTGGCAGCAAACAGCACATCGAGGGTGTCATCTACTCTTGGGAGTGGTTGAGAATCCTTAAATGTACTGAGTAAACCTTGATATAGTCCACACAGAACCGCCAGGTATTGTTTTCTTCCTGATCAGGATGACTAGTGAGGACCATGGACGAAAGCTCTCCTCAATAACTCCATCCTCCAGCAAAGTTTCTATTTGTCTGTCCCCATACAGAAATTTAATATATGGCCATACATATGAAAAATCTTAACATATATTTGAAAATATATTACCATATGTTTTTATTACAAAATTTGAATGACAAAAATTAGAAAATATATGTCACGTGGAACAAAACGGCCAATTTTGGTATATTTCAATATACAGTATATGTACATATATGTGATGATTTTTCCACCATAAATGCCAATATCTGACATATAAGTATGCATAAATATATGACCATATATTCGATTTCCGTATGGGATACATTTAAAAAATATTTTACCAAAAATGTAATTGGCATACATGTCATACCCCTACTTGTCATCACATGTACAGTACTGTATATAACATAAATATCTCACACGTAGAGTGTGGAAAATGTATGTCACATACATAAAAACTGCTATTTTTTGTAGATTTTGACATATATGTACATATATGTGATAATGTTTCCACCATATATGTCGATATAGGACATATAAGTTATATACATACAGTGCCTTGCAAAAGTATTCGGCCCCTTTGAAATATTCGACCTTTTGCCACATTTCAGGCGTCAAACATAAAGATATGAAACTGTAATTTTTTGTGAAGAATCAACAACAGGTGGGACACAATCATGAAGTGGAACTAAATTTACTGGATATTTTAAACTTTTTTAACAAATAAAAAACTGAAAATTATTCAGCCACCTTAAGTAAATACTTTTAAAAAAACTCAAGGACACCGTACGCGCATTTCGGAGAACACTCAGCTCACTGATAATTTTTATTAAAAACTCCTAGAACCCCCTTCTCCACTACTGTCACAATGGTGTAGTGTTGTGAGGAAAGGAATGGAGACCAAATCAGGGAGGAGCGTTCTTGATGTTCAGTGTTGGGTAAAGTTATTTTCACAATTACTTTTCAGTTACTTGTTGAGTTCACAAGTTTGGGAAGACCCTAATTAAGACAAATTGATAATGTAAATGGAGTTCATATCTTAACAGTGACCTATAAATCAAATAGAAAGAGTAAAGAAAATGTCAATCATGGTCACCAATAAGATATGAACTCCATTTACCTGATCATTTTGTCTTAATTAGGGACTTCCCAAAACTTGTGAACTCAGCAAGTAACTAAAAAGTAATTGTAAAAGTAACTTTACCCAACACTGTTGATGTTTAATGAACATAAAAGGCGCTGGAACACAGGGTTGAGGAATACTAACTTACAATGACAAAAGTATAGCGGCTGCACTTCATTTCCTAGTCAGCTACGGTGCTCTAAGCGACTTTGGACGCGATACCAAGAAGAAAGAGCGTATGCTTGCATTCTGAAGCGCATGTAACTAATTTGACTGCACTTAGCAGGTCCATGTTCTCTGATTGCATCAGTTTGTTTGGAGCATCAAGCAGCTGGAGAATCTTATAGACCATATGGGTAATGAATTTAAAGCTTGTCTCTGATACCTCATTAATCAGGCCAATTGCTTCCATGCGCACCTCTGTCTCATAGAGTAGCTGTGATTGCCATTGATCGGTGCCAACAACTCAGTAACATCTTGAAAATAATTCAGAATTGTTTTGACTGTTTGAAGATGCCCTGTCCACCACTGTTCAAGTATTCTCTTAAGCTGCTGCCCACCGTACAAGACTGATGATTAAGTCACTCTTCCAAATTTGTCCAGAAACATTTTCTGTACTCTTTTTTCCAGACATAAGGGAGGCCCCATCATACACCTGACACAATATTTTAGAAGTACTGAGCCCAGTCTTTTCAAGCTCTGCAATTACTTTGTTGGTCAGGGTTTGGGCATCCCCTTTTTCCATTCTTGTCATAAGTAGTCGCTCTGTGATTTGATAATTGTCCTTGACAAAGCGAAGAATAATGGCAATTTTTCCATTTTGGTTTGGTGGTCACGTGTCCCATTGACTTTGATTGTGTACCAGGAGTTTGCAACCACTAACAATTTTTTTGTCACCAGACTGCCCATGTTTGCAATAATGTCATTTTGAATATTGTGAGAAGTGTTTGCTGCATTGCGTGAAATTGTCTGTATAAAACTCCTAAGCTCCTAATGGAAGGAAATGTCCACTCCCACCCTCTGTTAGACTATCAAATGCATCTGTGCTTCCCCTGAACGGCAAATGATTCACTACAATAAATTCAAACGTTTATTATAATAGAAAAATAGTAGCGATTCCTAGCTAGAGTGGAAATCTCCTGTACACTTAAGTCAGTTTTTCTCACTTATTCCAGAGCACCATACTTGTCATATATTCTTTGACGCTGCATGTTTGTTTAGGCATTTTCCCACCTCTACTGCGTGCTTCCAATCACTGAACCCCCTTACAGTGAAAGTGGAGTCTGATAACGAAATTAAGTATTTTCTGCATGAAAAACAAAATGCAGTATCTGCTTCCACGGAGTATTCCAACCACTCCCGTGATGTATACCATGACGCAACAAATTACCGTAGCTGGTTGCCGCAAAGGCAAATAGGAAAATGTCATAAACTGATTTGGTTTATCCTTACCAAGGTCGAGAGGCGTTCTTAAGGGTTCAGGCATGCTCAAGCCGGGGGACGAGGGCAGAGGATCTGTCGGTGTTGGTGTCATGTTGGCACCTCGTAAGTCTTCTGAGTTGCTGATGGATGTTTGCAGTGGTTGTTGCGTGGTCGCATCCGTCTTTCGGATGGGACGTTAAACGGGTGTCCTGACTCTCTGTGGTCATTAAAAATCCCATGGCACTTATCGTAAGAGTAGGGGTGTTAACCCCGTTGTCATGGCCAAATTCCCAACCAGGCCTCTCACTTCTATCATGGCCACCTAATAATCCCCCTCGTTCCTAATTGGCATATATAACTACTCCTGTCCGCCTGATAGCTGATGTGTGGTGCGCATTCTGGCGCAAAATGGCTGCCGTGCATCACCCAGGTGGGTGCTACACATTGGTGGTGGATGAGGTGGGCTTTCCCCCTCACTGTGTAAAAGCGCTTTGAGTTCCTTGGAAGAAAAGCGCAATATAAATTGAATGCATTATTATTATTATTATTATTACTATTATTATATATTTTTGGATATCCATTTTTATGTTCTATACTCAAAAAATATAGAAGTCTTAATCGATCATTCTATCTAGCCATCACTGATGAATCATGCAATTGCAAGAAGCACACTGATAGGCTGCTTGGCCAATACAAATCTCCGCCTACCACTTGTCTGAGGGTCATGTCAGGTTTTTGCCTAATCTCTTATGCTATGATTGAAAATCAATAAATTTTAAAATAAAACCATAAATTAACGTTTCGTTTGTAAAATATTTTTTTTAGAATTAGCGTCCCATTTTATGTCATATTACATTTATTTAAGCAGTTAAGCTTTTACGTTCTTGCCTGGCTTTGCTGAAGGGGGCTTGAGATCATTGCACTTGACACCAGGCCTGCGCTACGAGAAGGTGTTTTTAGTGATTGTCTTGTCAGAAACATGATTGGCACAACAACTTTGACCTATTTAGGTATTTGGAGTGTTGATTTAACTAACATTTACTGTACTATACATTGATACAGTATGATTGCCTCTCTCTATCCTTATGAACTGAAGCAAATATCTTTTGCATGATTAACTTCCTCCTTAGGACTTCTTTGGAACATTTTTATTACGGTTCAGAGACTGAAATCTTCTATTAGATGCATAATTATTGATGACAATTTAGGAGCCAGAAAATATTGCTATTGATTTAAAAATCTAAACTGTCAATGTGCATGCAACTGGAATCTCTGTTATAATACCTTATGAAACTAGGAGTACATTTTATCAATAAGATAATTACCATTTCACACAACTCAACTACCTCGACCAACAAGTTACACAAAAAAACTATTAAGGGTGTAAACTATATGTCTGCTTCTTTCCTATTTCTCAGCTTTTTTAAGTTATCTAGTGCTACAGTATGATCAATTGTTTCCCGGTTTTATTTGGTACCAGGAGCTCCAGATGCAGATGATGGTGATGAAGCTGACTGAGATGAAGACGATGTAGAGAATAAACAGCAGCCTGTCCAACACATTCCCTATCTGGATCCTCTCATTGGAGTTCTCATTTTCATGCAAGTGCTTGTCCATCATTGTATGGATGGCTTCCAGATCTCTAGAGACCTTTCTGAGCTCCACCAGTATAGGCATCACTATTACGGGAAACGGAAATTCTGTTTGTTCACAAGAGTCTGTTGTTTCTGTAGGAAACAAGCAAAAGGAGGATAATGATTCTATTCATATTTTAGACAAACTGAAACACATTACTGTCCCATACATGTATCTGCTTAGGTATGTGTGTAATGCTGGATTGCTATCAAACATTTAATCATTTGTGGTTTGTTCAAAGTATTGAACAGTAAGAATGTTTACCTTCACTTGCTCTGTTCATGGCAATTTCTGGTTTAGATTTGACTGTACCACTTCTGGAATGTTTTAATCTGGGAGGCTGATCCAGACCAACATAGCGGGCCAGGTAGTCCAAGATGAGGACCTTGAGCCAGCGAGGCACTGCGGTTTTGCAACAACTAGACTGGATGTTGGTGATGAATACTGTCTCCACCAGACTGGTTACCATCAAAGCCAGGGTTAGAGAGAAGAACACATCTAGAGAAAAAGACAGAAGTAGTTTTGGGTCTAATGCTACAGTTTGCTTCATTTTTGTAATATGGTAAGTTTAATCTTTGTTGAAGAATTAACTATATTTGTGTTTTCACTGCTATCTAGATTTGCTATTAGTGTCTCTCTCTTGTTTTAAACTTTTTAATACTATTGTCAACAGTGCTCACAGGAACTTAATTAAAATTAATTTCTTTAGAGATGGTCTTGTAGCCTTTTTGACCATGCTTTGCAATTACCTTTTTTTAACCTACTTAGACAACACTGTGGTTTTTCTTCTCTTTGTTTTCATTCATGTTTATTGTAATACACACAGTGACACAAAACAGCTGAGTGAGTGCTTTTCTCCATATGAACCTGATGAATGAGTGTTTATGTGATTGAACACATCTGTGAAACTTATTAAAAGAGACCTGTTTCAGGTATCACTACAATACAATTATTTCAAATAACTTGTAAGGGGTATCAATAATATTGTCAAGGCCATTTTAGAATGTCTTTATAGAATAAGCAATATTTCATCTAATTTCACAGCCTTTTATATTTGTTCCACTGCAAACCATATACATGCATGACAAAAAAGCTTTTAATTTCAACAATTTTCAGGGCGAATGCTAATCTGGCAAACGAGACCCACATCAAGATGTTGGGTCTGGGAACTCACCATTGGCAGTGCTCAATCCGAGGGGCAGGATAAACGGTTCTCTTTCAAATTCCCTATGCATGCAATAGGATAGCACTACAACCAAATGAGAGCAACGAAGTTTCCAGTCGGCAAAACTCCGAACACATCTTCCTTTTGTAAGAATGACTTCAGTGCTGTTCTTTGTTATTTTCTCAAAGAAAAGATTAACTCCAAGTCTACCAGAGTTGCAGCCAAAGCCGATTCGAAAGATCGCTGTTTGCCAGCAGAGGCAACCATTTCTTTGTTTTCCGCAAGTACGTTAAGCCCGCCCACCGACTATATACACGATGTGATTGGCCTGACCAGAATTAGTTTTTTCCAGCTCGCAAGTCAATGGAGAGTTGCTAGACTGACTCTAGCTGCAAATTAAATTTGCTGCCGCTAGGGTGCATCTAGATTTCTAGGCTAGGCGAATGCTGCATTATTTGAATAAAATGCATGAGTACCAATATTTTCAGCCATTTTTGTACTATACTACTGCTCAAAATATTTAGAACACCCCCAATTTTACCTTTTTTTTTTGTTAAGCAGTTCAAATCGTGTGAATATTCTAAAATGTTATGAAGGAAAGTTGTAACCTGCCTGAGTTTAACAAAAAATGTAGAGGTTACCAAAAACTGATCATGTAAATTTGAGAGGTATGAATAGAGGCTTTTTTAGGGGAAAAAGTAATGGGTTGACAACTGACAGCTGTTCTGCAGCAATAGGAGGAAATTAAGCCTTGAAAGTGATGCAAACAATTCCTACTGGTGTTTCAACTTTTGTTGATTACTTACAAAACCTCTGTCTGTATAAGCAGTGTTGGAACAGACTGTGTTACTACACCCTCGTAATAATTGTTTAGACAGTATTGTATTGTTGCAGGATGTAGTATATTCCTATCATATTGGTGAAAAAAGGCAATTAACAAAGGAAGAAAGACACCATTATAACCCTTTAAAGCATTTTACAAAGACAGCCAATGTGTGAGTGAGTAGATTTTCCTACACCATAAAAAGGCACTTGGAAATAAAAAACCTCAGATTGAAAGACATTTGGCAAACCCAAATACACAAAATAATCATAAGACAAGTTCCTGAGAGTCAACAGCTTGTATGATAGGCAGCAATCTACAAGTGCAACAACTTTCCAGAACAATATTTGATTGTGTTTTAAAACTTTTGACGTCTAGTATATATACGGTATATACTTCAAAGGGGGTATCATAACTAATCACTTTACGTTTTACTTACTGATAATGGGTGTGGTTTCTCCTGTGACAGGCAGAAGATCATTCGCCATGATCAGAAAAACACTGTAGCCCAAAATCAGTGTAATCTTGAAGGTAGCACGGTCAACATCCGCAGAGGGCAACAAGAAGCTGAAGAGGTCAATGATGATGAGGAAACAGCTGGGGAGCACAAGGTTAACTACGTAACGCATTGGCCGTCGCTTCAACACCACCTGAAGGTCAAGGAGCACCATGTGTCATGAGAGGCAGTGGCTATTCAGAAATGATTCCTTGTTATTCAACTGTGTTGAAATGCATCTGCACAAAGAATACAAATGTATATATAGATTATACAGTACCATTTCAAATTCCACAAAGAAAAGTAAATTGAGTCAAATCTAATATTACTGTAGCTATCAACCTCAGAAGGAAAGATGTTGGACCATACTGTACTTGAAATTATTACAGATATGGTGTGGTTAAGTTCAGGATATAAACTTACTATCCTGGCTTTACTAAGATTGCGATGAATACTTTGTGATGATCTTAATGAAGCAAAAGTTATGTCCTATATCATAAATAATGTCATATTTATTTAATGTTATATTACAATGATGATTGTCATAAAGTAATGCCAAGTTTATGAACTATTTGTTAAGCATGGCATATGGTTATGGCGTTGAAACAAATATCTTAGCTGGTACAGTAGATGTGTAGCATGCAGGATACAGAGCTTCCAGAAAGTATTCATAGCACTTAACTGTTTCCACATTTTTTATGGCTACACCCTTATTCCGAAATTGATTAAATTCATTATTTTCCTGTGTTTTAATTTTTGTTTTGAATACATTTGCTAAGATTTCAAACACACTTCTTTCACATTGTCATTATGGTTATTGTTTGTAGAATTCTGAGGGAATTATCCATTTCAAAATAAGGGTGTAACAGTGAAGTGAAGTGCTGTGAATACATCCAAATGCACTGTACAGTATATTGCACAGAGTTACCAATTCTACTGACATAGTAGATGACATGGTCATGCGTGTTAAAGTCTTTACTCATATAGAACATGACTTAGACATACATAATATGGTCTATACTCACAGAGTAGATGACCTAGTCGTATGTGATAAAGTCTTTACTCACATAGTAGATGACATGGTCATACGTGATCAACTATTTTTATTCACAGTAGATGAACTGAAAGTCTTTACTCATATAATAGATGACCTAGTAGTCATACATGATGAAGTATATACTTACATTGAAGATGACATGGTCAGATGTGATAAAGTCTTTACTCATATAATAGATGACCTAGTAGTCATACATGATGAAGTATATACTTACATTGAAGATGACATGGTCAGATGTGATAAAGTCTATACTTATATAGAAAATGACCTAGTCATACATTATAAAGTCTTTACCCACATTAAAGATGACCTGGTCAAAAATGATAAAGTATTTTCTTACAAAGAAAATGACCTGGTCATACGTGATAGTCTATACTTACATAGAAAATGACCTGGTCATACGTGATAGTCTATACTCACATAGAAAATGACAGTCATACATGATAAAGTCTTTACCCTCATTGAAGATGATTCATGATATAGTCTCTCTTCACATATTTGATGACCTGGTCATGCATGTTAAAGTCTTTATCCACATAGAAGATTACCTGGTCATACTGATAAAGTATTTTGTTTCATTGAAGATGACTTGGTCATATGTGATCAATTATTTATTGACATAGAACATGACCTGGTGAGACGTGATAAAGTCTTTAGTTACATTGAAGATGAAAGATGACTTGGTCATATGTGATCAAGTCTTTACTTAAAAAAGAAGATTACCTGGTTATACATGATAAAGTCTTTACTTACATAGAAGATAACCTGGTCATTCGTGATAATGTTTTTACTTACAGAGAAGATAAACTGGTCAGACGTGATAATGTCTTTACTCATAGAAGATGACCTGGTTATATATGATAAAGTCTTTACTTACATAGAAGAGGAGCTGGTCATACGTGCCCTCCATCAGCTCCATCGTGGTGTGTGTGGGGATTATGTCAATCAGGTCCCACTCCTTGTTTGTTTCAAGCACTTGTTTTGACTGTTTCAACATCTCTGCCCCTGACCTTCCAAGGACCAGCCTAATGTCGTTAGCTGTGACAAGAGTTCACAACCATTTGCACATCAATTATGTCAACAGCTAGGTAAGTTAGGATCTAATTCATCTAACAAACTGATAATACAGTATGTCATACTATCACATATGTTTTCACCTACCAAAGTGCAGGTAGGAGCTAAAGGTCAAAGTGCAGTTCTGAATATCAAAGGGGAAGGTATAGATGAACAATGTGCAGGAACTGACGACGTGGAGTGGTTGGTTGTCAAATACATGACCGTGGTTACTGAGGTAAACGAACGGAAAGGTCGGTGACATGTTCTCATTGGTACTGCAACTGTGAAAAAAGACAGCGCAAAGGCCCAAGGTTACCTAATGTTTAACAGTTGAAATCAAATATTTTATTTAGCTAACTATGATTCTTTGTAAGCTGATATATTGATAATAAAATATAATGTGTGAAAAGCATGTTTTATTTAATTCATTTTAAGAGCCAGTTTTCATTTCCAATAATGACCTAGCAAAAGGCCTACAATTATAAGAAGTCTGGATGAAATAGATCCAAATAAATATGCAAATTGCATACATACAAATAAAGAAAACATATACAGGTCCTTCTCAAGAAATTAGCATATTGTGATAAAGTTCATTATTTTCCATAATGTAATGATAAAAATTAAACTTTCATATATTTTAGATTCATTGCACACCAACTGAAATATTTCAGGTCATTTATTGTTTTAATACTAATGATTTTGGCATACAGCTCATGAAAACCCCAAATTCCTATCTAAAAGAATTAGCATATTTCATCTGACCAATAAAAGAAGTGTTTGTAATACAAAAAAAGAAAGAAAAAGTCAACCTTCAAATAATTATGTTCAGTTCTGCACTCAATACTTGGACGGGAATCCTTTTGCAGAAATGACTGCTTCAATGCGGCGTGGCATGGAGGCAATCAGCCTGTGGCACTGCTGAGGTGTGATGGAGGCCCAGGATGCTTCGATAGCGGCCTTAAGCTCATCCAGAGTGTTGGGTCTTGCATCTCTCAACTTCCTCTTCACAATATCCCACAGATTCTCTATGTGGTTCAGGTCAGGAGAGTTGGCAGGTCAATTGAGCACAGTAATTCCATAGTCAGTAAACCATTTACCAGTGGTTTTGGCACTGTGAGCAGGTGCCAGGTTGGCTGAAAAATGAAATCTTCATCTGCATGAAGCTTTTCAGTAGATGGAAGCATGAAATGCTCCAAAATCTCCTGATAGCTAGCTGCATTGACCCTGCCCTTGATAAAACACAGTGGACCAACACCAGCAGCTAACATGGCACCCCAGACCATCACTGACTGTGGGTACTTGACACTGGACTTTAGGCATTTTGGCATTTCCTTCTCCCCAGTCTTCCTCTAGACTCTGGCACCTTGATTTCCGAATGACATGCAAAATTTGTTGTTGTTTTGTTGTGCTGCTTCTCTGTAGCCCAGGTCAGGCGCTTCTGCCACTGTTTCTGGTTCAAAAGTGGCTTGACCTAGGGAATGCGGCACCTGTAGCTCATTTCCTACACACGCCTGTGCATGGTGGCTCTGGATGTTTGTACTCCAGACTCAGTCCACTGCTTCCGCAGGTCATCCAAGGTCTGGAATCGGTCCTTCTCCACAATCTTCCTCAGGGTCCAGTCACCTCTTGTCGTTGTGCAGCGTTTTTTGCCACACTTTTTCCTCCCCACAGATTTCCCACTGAGGTGCCTTGATACAGCACTCTGGGAACAGCCTATTTGTTCAGAAATTTCTTTCTGTGTCTTACCCTCTTGCTTGAGGGTGTCAATGATGGCCTTCTGGACAGCAGTCAGGTCGGCAGTCTTACCCATGATTGCGGTATGGAGTAATGAAACAGGCTGGGAGTTTTTAAAAGCCTCAGGAATCTTTTGCAGGTGTTTAGAGTTAGTTAGTTTATTCAGATGATTAGGTTAATAGCTCGTTTAGAGACCCTTTTCATGATATGCTAATTCTTTGAGATAGGAATTTTGGGTTTTCATGAGCTGTATGCCAAAATCATCAGTATTAAAACAATAAATGACCTGAAATATTTCAGTTGGTGTGCAATGACTGTAATGACAAATATATGAAAGTTTAATTTTTATCATTACATTATGGAAAATAATGAACTTTATCACAATATGCTAATTTCTTGAGAAGGACCTGTATATGAAGGAAATCTTCAAATGACTCTCCTACATATACAGAAACCCATAAAATAGTTAATGAAGAGTCAGTCAGAGCCTTTATTTCCATAGGAGCATGGGCGGATTAACCATATGGCTAATTTTAACTAGTTGTCTCATAAAGTGTCTCAGTGATTGACTCACATTAACTAGTCCCAAAAAGTGTCCAACAGACAAGCTAATGTAGCTAAAATTGCTGAAAAGGTTAATGCTGGTTCTGATAGAAAGGTGCCAGAACACAGTGCATCACAATTTGTTGCGTATGGGGTGGCTGTTTTTGTGGCAAAACGGGGACCTACACAATATTAGACATAATGTTATGGCTGATTGGTTTATGTTGGTATAGTAATAGTAACTGATAATGTTAAGTAGGTTTGGTGTGCTATGGGGTCGTTTGGGGCACTTGAGTCACTGGTGTCCGGGGCACCGTGACATCTTAAGTCAGGTCAGCTTAGTGGTCTGAAAGATTTGGCAAGTTTATCCCTATGTAACAACCACATATGAAGGGACAAGAATCGTCTGGGACTTACTACTCTATTATTGTGATGTCTGGTATCCACAGTTCCTCCCTCGGGACAGAGACTCTCCAGGTTCCACACTCTTCCTCATCCCAACTCAGATCCTCAATATCCCACTGCTGCAGAGAAACAGGCAGCGACAGAAATAAAATAAACACTTAGTGACAGGACACACTATGAATTAGATTAATTATGCTTGTGGAAAACACATGTCAGAGATATAGATAATTTTTCTCCATAATACAGGAAATGAAAGGACTACAATCAGAGGTACCTACAAGGACCTGCCATAAGTGTGTAGAAATACTTTGTTCCTGCTCACTCTGAAACAGAGAAAAACATCAAAAAAAAAAAATCAAATGGAGACATAAGCAGATACTTCTTTACCAGTGTTTTTCACAACATGACCCTTATCCATCTGGAATTATTTATCACCCATGTTTAGGTGATTGTTTTCTTATAATCGTAATGACTGTTCATCATTGTAAGGACTCACACTTCCCTGCCCGTGCCAAGGTGTAACGCCCACCCCTACCGGGGGATCTGTTCAACGTTCCTCATCTCCGGAGTTTTAACGGACATGCCAATAGGCTATTTAATGTGGAGTTCCCCTTACAGTGGGGCTACGTGTCGTTATGATTATTTTGTGCTTTTACGCACGAAGGTTAGACTGGCAGGAATTTGCCTGGGAAATTATTCTCATTTTGTTTGGAGCCACCTGGAGAAATAAAAACCGTCTCGTACCACTGCACCTGCTTCCTAGTCTTTCCATCGTGACACAAGGTTAATAATGTATTTTAGTTGTTCAGTGTATTATATTTAGCATTAGTCCATTTCTTGTTTTCCTTCTGTATGTTCACTCCATTCCAGGAGTTTCTCCTTTAAGTATTATGCACATAATTGGTTTTCCTGTCAGTTTTCCCGCTCTTTTGTATCACGTTTTAGTTATCTAGTCTGTTTTGTTTGATCCCTTCACAGCGGCATTGTATTTGTCATTAGTCCCCTATTTAGTTCTGGCCTCCCTGTGTTTAAGTGGCTGGTCATTGTCATTGACATGTTAATGTCACGTCATGTCATGGTTCGACCTGTATCCTGGTATCCCTGGTAATGTGAGTAATCCATTATTCCTGATAGTAACCGGTTCAGTTTCAAGTCTGCCTTGTTTAGAGTTTTGCTTTATATACAAATTCTTTTTTTTTTTTGTTTTGTATATTCCTAAGTTAGGCGTGTTTCTGTTTGTTTATCCTTGCGAAAGTATTCGGCCCGTTTGAACTTTTCGACCTTTTGCCATATTTCAGGTTTCAAACATAACGATATGAAACTGTAATTTTTTGTGAAGAATGAACAACAAGTGGGACAAAATCATGAAGTGAAATGAAATTTATTTGGATATTAAACTTTTTTAACAAATTAAAAAACTGAAAAATTGGGCGTGCAAAAAAAGTTAATTCTTTGTAGCGCCACCTTTTGCTGCGATTACAGCTGTAAGTTGCTTGGGATATGTCTCTATCAGTTTTGCACATCGAGAGACTGAAATGTTTGCCCATTCCTCCTTGCAAAACAGCTGGAGCTCAGTGAGGTTGGATGGAGAGCGTTTGTGAACAGCAGTTTTCAGTTCTTTCCACAGATTCTCGATTGGATTCAGGTCTGGACTTTGACTTGGCCATTCTAAAACCTGGATTTGTTTATTTACATTCCATTGTAAATTTTGCTTTATGTTTTGGATCCTTGTCTTGTTGGAAGACAAATCTCCGTCCCGGTCTCAGGTCTTTTGCAGACTCCATCAGGTCTATACTTCTTCCAAAATGGTCTTGTATTTGGCTCCATCCATCTTTCCATCAATTTTTGCCATCTTCACTGTCCCTGCTGAAGAAAAGCAGGCCCAAACCATCATGCTGCCACCGCCATGTTTGACAGTGGGGATGGTGTGTTCAGGGTGATGAGCTGTGTCGCTTTTACGCCAAAGATAATGTTTTGCATTGTTGCCAAAAAGTTCGATTTTGGTTTGATCTGACCAGAGCACCTTCTTCCACATGTTTGGTGTGTCTCCCAGGTGGCTTGTGGCAAACTTTAAACAACACTTTTTATGGATATCTTTCAAAAATGGCTTTCTTCTTGCCACTCTTTCCATAAAGGCCAGATTTGTGCAGTATACGACTGATTGTTGTCCTATGGACAGACTCGCCCATCTCAGCTGTAGATCTCTGCAGTTCATCCAGAGTGATCATGGGCCTCTTGGCTGTATCTTTGATCAGTCTTCTCCTTGTATGAGCTGAAAGTTTAGAGGGACGGCCGGGTCTTGGTAGATTTGCAGTGGTCTGATACTCCTTCCGTTTTAATATTATCGCTTGCACAGTGCTTCTTGGGATGTTTAAAGCTTGGGAAATCTTTCTGTATCCAAATCCGGCTTTAAACCTCTCCACAACAGTATTGCGGACCTGCCTGGTGTGTTCCTTGATCTTCATGATGCTCTCCGTGCTTTCAACGAACCTCTGAGACTATCACAGAGCAGGTGCATTTATACGTAGACTTGATTACACACAGGTGGATTCTATTTATCATCATTAGTCATTTAGGTCAACATTAGATCATTCAGAGATCCTCACTGAACTTCCGGAGAGAGTTTGCTGCACTGAAAGTAAAGGGGACGAATAATTTTGCTCGCCCTATTTGTCAGTTTTTTATTTGTTAAAAAGTTTGAAATATCCAATAAATTTTGTTCCACTTCATGATTGTGTCCCACTTGTTGTTGATTCTTCACAAAAAATTACAGTTTCATATCTTTATGTTTGACGCCTGAAATGTGGCAAAAGGTCGAAAAGTTCAAGGGGGCCTAATACTTTTGCAAGGTGCTGTATTTTCAAAATATACATACCAAAATAATATATTAGAACAATATTTAGTATCAATAAATTAAATTTCAAGTACAATTATGCATACTTTTTTTGCTTGGGTAGTCAGTGGTTTGAACCTGAATATGGCTTTTCTGACTTTTCCTGGACCCCAAGCACGAGGCAGTGCAAATTGGCATAGTGCTGCTCGGGATTTGGGATAGATAAGTCAGATAATATACCTTTCCACATCGCTCTCTAGCAACTACTTGTGTGCAGATTGGGCGCCTGTAAGTTCATGGAAGTATAGTTAGTGAACGTAATTGTCTCGTGCATGAGCTGACTAAAAGTTTCTGTGTTGGAGGAGCAGTGTGAAAAGATTTGGCCGGGTCTGCGATATGTGGTTTGGTTATGAGTGCCCTTCACCATCCTACATCCGTCCAAGGAGTTTCAGAGCTGCCAACAAGGCAGTGTAAGACCCCACCTAAGGGGATCCTACAGGTTCCGTGTATTGTGTGTTTTAGGTTTCTCTCCCGTAGGCATTGTTTTGGTTTCAGTTCCCGCTACTCTCATCACCTGTTTTCCCCCAGCCTATAGATCACCAGTATTCTCTATCATTCACAGATGTTTTCGTTTTACCCTCATTAAGTCCAGTATATAGCTTGTGTGTGTTTGTTATTTCCTTTGTCGGTTAATGGTAATGTCATCCTGTGTTGCGTGTCCTCATATTAATATGTGTACTGTTTGCCCCTCACGGCAGTATTCTTTTGTAAAACAGTGTTTTCCGTATTAAACATTTTATTTCACATCTATCTTATTCTAAATAATGTTAATCTGTATTTGTACTTTTAACTAAAAGCCCTACTAGGGACAAGTGTCGTGAATTAGCTTTAGCTAAAAACACTATGATACATGCATCAGATGACTGTTAAGTTTATCTATGTTTTTTGTATCTGTCCCTATCGAAATAAACTTTAATAATAATAAACACAGTTTGAGTTTGAAGACCTTTGCATTTGTCTCATTACTTTTGACACCACTGTGGGAAATACTGACAGGCAGGGTTAGTAGGAATTGGACAAGACCAATTGGGAGGGGAGAAAGAATGGGGAAAAATTACAGAAAAATGTAATTGCCAAGCTCGTCTAAAACCCACCTGTCACTTTTAATGTGTCCTCAGCTATGACGTTATCAACCATTTAAAATCTAATTGTAGCTGAAATGTCACACCTTGCAAAAACACAATTGGTTTAGAAGACACATTAAAAGTGACAATCAATTCCAGCCAATAAATCAGAGAAAGCAGTGCCTCATGCTCCCATAACCACTTGCTGTACACCTGAACCTCATTTTGACTATCTATTTGACAGAAATCAACATTTTAAACAATCACCTCAAGGGTCAACCTCATTTTTTTGCTACCATGTGGCATATAGCTGTAACATTTTCAAATGCTGTATTTCTATATCAATGGGCATTACCCACCAAAACAAGTCAAACTCACAAAGAACGAAACACTGTTACCACTAGGGCTGTAACAACGAATCGATGAAATCGATAAAAATCGATTATTAAAATTGTTGGCGACAAATTTCATTATCGATTCGTTGGGTCTACTTGCTGCTCGCTGTGTGGTGGAGCTACGTCACTTAAAGAAAGAAAAAACATTTTAAACTGTCTGACCGAAATCTTCAATATTATGGCAGAACTTCACTTCAAATTAAACAAAACGTTTTACGTGCAAAGTCTGTAAAAAATAAATGGCATGGCACCGGAGCACCACTGTAATTAGGGTGCACTTGAAAATAAAAAATGTTAGAGAGGTAAGCGAAGGGGACTAAACAGCATGGTAAGTTATTCCATAATAATAGCATGCATTGCAATTTGAAATGAGGAATAGTTCCTCCCACAGCAGGTAGTTCTTATTAAATAGTCAGTGTTTGGTCGCGATCCAGCTTAAAAGCTCTATTATTGAATCAAATGCACTTCAAAATTGTACGAAGTGTATTTAACTAGCTGGCTAATTAATGTTTGTGGTAGAGCAGACACGGTAGAGCTAACGTTAATCTAGCTAGCTCTTCAACACTACCCGGTAGTGCTCAAGTATTTAAACAGAAAGAGTTATAGTGCAAAACAAATTTAAAACACCAACCAGATCTTACTATTACAGTACTACAACATATGCTACATTGTACCTCTTTGGGGATGCTAATTTGTTAAACGTTTCACTATCATCTACTTTTTAGTTTTTTTAACTACCGTTGCGCACAGTAGAAACTCCATAGTCCGTTTCAAAATAAAAGTAATTCTAAAAACAGTAAATATGTCAAAATAAACTAAACAGGTAAAATACATAAAGCAACGAAATTGCTATTCAACAGGCCTTATTTTAAGGTTATTTACAACTATGTTCTATAAAAGCTGTTTCTATAATTGTTTTGTTTACAATTATTTTAACATCTCAAGTCTGTCTAAGCAAGGAGAAAAATACCATATTTTGCACCTTACTATACAAATGAGCATATCTTTTGCACATGTTTTATAGTATACATTAAGGTTGGTCTTTTATGTGTTAAAATAGTCCATTTGGAATAACATTTATTTTTAAAAATAGAGTTATGGAAATATTTCTTAGTCTGTTTATCCGATTCATCGATTCATCGTAGAAATAATTGACAGATTAATCGATTATCCAAATAATCGTTAGTTGCAGCCCTAGTTTCCACCATTAATTCATCACCTGGAGATGTTTATACAGTATTTTTTTTGTTTCTATTATTATTATTAAAATGACTGCATTGTTGAAGTTGGAACCGGGGCACAAGATTTTCACTGTACATGCAATAACACCTGCGGCCTTCTGTAAAGGTGACAAATACACTGTAAAACATATCTTAGTGAAACAGCTCATCATGTTACGCACCACTTCCAGTACAGCCACTAAAGTAATCGAGATGGTGATATTGATTGGTGTAGAGAAACTTGGCAGCGGTCGGAAGAGTTTCTTGGGGAACAGCTCCTTCTCTAGAGCAGTCAGCAGGCCTTCAGGACTGGGACTTGTACAGTTTAACTTTACTGCAGAACCTGGAGATGCAACTGAGAAACAGCATAATTTGTTAGAGATGGACACAACACCCATCAATACACTAGGTGTTTTCAAACCTCTCCTCAGGTGGGGCTGATGGGTTATGAGTCTGGCTAATGACAGGATTCCCCATAACTCTCTTGTTATCCCCTGCTCTGCGTTCATGTCCAGGTGGGGACTGGGAACCACAGCTATCTCTGTCTGGCTGGTGCATGCTTGATTTCTTCAGCTGTGGGGACTGAGTGTTAGTAACTGCCAGCTGTTTTCACAGTTTGTGTCTGTGGTGTACCCCTTCCTCCCCTGGGGGATGTGTCTCTCTTTGTGGGGGGGGGGTTGTTTTATGCTACCGTTCTCACCTTTTTGTAGTGGGTTTCCTTTCATTTTTTTCAGCTGGGAATAACCCTAAATAGCAAGCTGATTTACTTATGAAGAGAACCTTTTGGAAGCTTGGAATGAAATTCAACTTTCAGCAGGGCAATGATCTCAAACACAAGACCAAAGCAAAATATGCACCAAACAAGCCACTTTGAAATTTTGCTGTTTTCATGACCCTCCCCTATTCTCTTCTGGTGGTTCATTCCATAAATTCCGAACATAGCTTCAGTATGTAAACTAGCTAGAAAGGTGTATCGACATTGAGTAATGGTCTCCAGCCCACTCCCAATTAGAGGTAGTTACGAGAACTATAGTAGACTCACACAACTCAATCGCTAGCTGAAAACTGAGTTCTGTCCATCAAAGGAGATAGAATTTGTAGATAACTGGCTCTCTTTTTGGGACTCCAATAGCTTCTCCATGAAATAGGGTAAAGGTTGGGCTGCAGGCTATTAGCCATTACTGTCATGAATTACAATGATTGCATTATAAAACATACTCTAACCTATAAATGGGACTACTAAATGTGCAATCCCTTTCTTCAAAGGCAATCCTAGTAAATCATAACAGTTCTCATGCACTACCGAAATGCACTTATTTCTGCTATTTCTCCAACTTAATTGAGGAGAACAACAACAATCCAAAATGTATTTTTGATACAGTTGCAAAGCAGAATTCTGTAAATTAATTTGGCCTACATTTTGAAGGTAATGAATTCATGATCTTTTTTTTACATTAGAAAACAAATTACAGAATCCTCAATTAAAAAGCATATTTCTCCTAAACTCACATATTCTGAGATTGCACAGAACAGTCAGGACCTTGAATTTGGAAGTACACTTGTTTTTTTCAATCCGGTATCCCTTGAATCATTCACTAAAATAGTAAAGGCCTCAAAGCCTTCCAGCTGTCAAATGGACTCTATTCCAGATTGTAAATCTATATTTGGCTTTGTGGACATGTTTTGGCATTGTTCAGATCTTATCTATCGGAAAGATATCAGATCGTATCCGTGGATGGTCTGTCCTCCAAAAAAACAAGGGTATGTTCCTGAAGGTTCTGTTTTGGGACCGCTAATGTTCTCACTTATGTTGCCTCTTAGTAATGTCATCCGGAAACACATAGTCAACTTTCACTGCTATGCTGATGACACAACAGCTGTAAATTTCAGTGAAAAAGGGTGAAGCCCCAAGATTGCATAACCTGGAAGCCTTTGTTTTAGACATAAAGAATTAAGTGACAGAAAATTATTTACTTCGAAACTTAGAAAAAACTGAAATGTTAATTTTAGGTCCCAAGAAATGATAAGACCTGTCAAATCTGGCAATGAATATAGATGGCTTAACAGTTATATCAGAAAAAACTGTGAAAGACATTGGTGCTACACAGGACCCAGATCTCTCTTTGGACAAACATGTAAAACAAATCTCAAGAGCTGACTTTTTCCATCTCCAGAACATAACAAAAATTTGAAACATTCTTTCAAGAAATGATACAGAAAAATTAATCAATGCTTTTGTTCTTTCAAGTTTGAATTATTCTCCTCGTGTCTTTATCAGTCATTGTGTGTTCCCCGTCTGTATTTCCTCGCGTGACAGCATTTTATAAGTCTGTGCACTTCCGCAAACTAGCTTATTGCTTTTCCTAGCTATGAAAACAACTCTGTGCATGCTTCCTGCCTAACTTCACTTGGCATAAGACATGACAATGGGAACTGCTTCTAAAACACAGACCAGTAAATGTAGAATTATTTTTTGTTTTTAATTTTTGAATCAAAATAATTACACTCCTCAAAGCTAAAATAAAAGTAATTACAGTGATAAAAAGCAACACAAGCTTTTATTTTATGTAATTCTGAAAAAGTAATAAACATTAAGCTGTCATTTATGTTGATAATAATGTTAAGGGGTTCATTATATGACTGTAGGTTTGGTATAACACCCAGCTTCAGATATACTCAAGTTAACTTATTGTACATATAATGTATATATACATACATACATACATATATACATACATACATACATACATACATACATACATACATACATACATACATACATACATACATACATACATACATACATACATACATACATACATACATATATACTGTATATGCATGTATGTATATACTGTACATGTATGTATGTATGTATATACTGTACATGTTTGTATGTCATCAACATAAATAGAGATTCATGTGCAATGTCATTATGGTTAATATCATTAGCTTGCACAATGTGTAAAAAAATATAATTCAAGTT